>WBMW01001716.1:830083-893767 GCA_013396635.1 Penelope pileata
AGCGGACCCCCCCGCGCGTTGGGTCGAGCCCTGCGCGTCGCGTGGGGCAGCGGCAGCCTCGCAGCGTGCGGGCTCGGCGCGGGTTGGCCCTGCTCGACTTCTCCTCCCCAGCCCCTTCTCCGCACCGGTCGGGGGAGAAGCAGGAGCCCTCGGGTCACTCTAGCTCTTAGCCAGTGGGCATTCCTGCGCTGCTTCGCGTGGTGGTCATTAACTCGGCCGTGGGTGCTTTGTTGGCGAACGGCAGCGCGAACGCTTGGGTTGTGTCAGAGCAAAGCTGAGGGCTCAGCTGCGGTGCCTGACACCAGGGGCTGAGCCGCGTTGGTGCTGCGCCTCGACCCGTGGAAGGGAATTGGTCGCGCTCTGCCGGGAGCCGAGCGCTGCGGCAGCGGTAACGCTGGAGAAGGAGTGAAAGTGGAGCTGGTTTATTGCCTCGGGAGTGGCTGTCAATAAAGGGAGGAGAGGTTTTTGAAATAAAGGCACCTTTTCCAAGTTTCTGTGGCTGTAAACAAATAAACTCTACAGCCTTCCCGTGCCTTTGATACTCCAGAGGCATCGGTTCGGGTCTGCCGCTTGCGATCCGGCGCAGGAGGTTGGGTTCCCCTCTTGGGAAAGGTTTGTTCAGAAGAAAGACTGCTAATGGGAGATTAGCGTTATCGCCACGGGAAGTAATGGTAATCAAGCAAATGAAACCCAGGATCAGAAAACCTTTAATCCACCCTCGGGATGTGCAAGAGGTCAGGGTGCGACCGAGAGGCAGCGCGGGCACTCCTTGGGATGCTGCCTGCGGACGGGGGGGCACCGCTCCCGAACCCCCTTCTGCCCCATTCTAGTGGGGGCAGAGGGCTTTGCCGGTCCCACAGTGCAGTGAGACTGGGATCCCATCCCATTGGTGTCGGTGGTTTGGTGTAGGAGCTGGGAACATGATCTCCAGGCTTTGGTGAGGAGCTGTGCTTATGCAGGGGCACAGTGTGATCGCTGCCGCGTGTTGGATCCACCAAACCTGTGGTTCAGCTGCTTGTTTTCTTCAGGGGGGAATCTGGTGTTAGAGTGAGAAGAGCAGAGTTGCAAATAACATCTGCAGTGTTGGGCATTTTTAAAATTCTTGCCTGCCCCCTACTTCCCTCCAAAAAAAGAAACAACAGCGAAGTCCCTATGACTCCCCCACACCCAACTCGAACCTAGGAAGCCTTGTGTTCTGGTGGCACATCCCACTTCTTCAAGAAATGAGTGTCTGAGGCAGTTGCTGTGCAGGGAGGCACCTGGCGGAGCATCTGAATCCACAGTGCACATCCAGAAGGAGCCCACCCCATCCCCCTGCCAAGCTGTGTGACAGTGGTGGCCGCAGTGTCCCTTACCTGTGCCTCCAGGCACTGTGGGGCAGATCCTGGTGCCCATGCACAGTGCAAGTGAGAGGTGGGGTGCACAGAGAACAGCGTAGCCCTCAGCACAGGCCAGGCCAGCTGGACAAGTGTTGCTGCAGCCAAAGCTGCCTCTGTGCTGTAGCCCAGCCTCAGCTCTGCTCCTCGCAGCAATGGGCTCTGCTGTGAACCCACGTGCACAAGCAGAGGTGTCTGTGTCCCTTCTCCCCCCAGCCCTTCCCTGGTGCGGCAGTGTGCTTTGGGTGGCAACACGTCCTCGGGTGGGGACCCAGGGGGAGCAGAGAAGGACAATTCTGGTGCCCATTCTGCCCTAAGGGTTTGTGAGCAGAAGGAACCAGCCCTATGGAATGGTTTTAAGCTGCAGGAGGGAAGATTTAGATTAGACGTCAGAGGAAAGTTCTTTACCAAGAGAGTGGTGAGGCACTGGCACAGGCTGCTCAGAGAGGTTGTGGATGTCCCGACCCGGGAGGTGTTTAGGCCAGGTTGGATGGGGCCCTGGGCAACCTGATCTAGTGCCAGATTTGGAGGTTGGTGGCCCTGCCTGTGGCGAGGGGGTTGGAACCTGATGAACCTTGGGGTCCTTTCCAACCCAGGGCATTCTGTGATTCTGTTATTCTATGGAGATACAGGTGGGCAAACCATGTCCCACACCTTGAAGTGGTGAGGACTGGAGAGTGACGCCGGGACACTCCTGCGGGGTGCAGGAAAAGGCCTCCCTTCCTCAGAAGGAGCATTGTATTGGTGTGCATCATGGCGTGCAGATTCCCATCAGGTGACATGGGAGTAGGGTGGCATCCATGGCTCTGGGGCCATCACACTGCGCTAGTGGCCACCAGAGAAAATTGCCTATGGTACCTTTCCACCTTCATGCATTCCTGTTCAGGAAATCTGGCCAGTCCTCACTAAGGGCGTGACCCCACATTCTGTATGTGTGCATAAATATTCGTGATGTCTGTGGGACTTCAAATCATTTGGGGTTTGCTTTTGTCATAGATGGAAACTTAGCGATGAAACCGCCTCCTGAAGCAGGACGTATCCGTTACTGCATTTCCAGCAGTGGATCCAATGACCTTTAGAAAGAACACAGCTGAACAAAAATTTGCTCGTGAGATAAAAGAGGGTATTGGAGCTTAGAAAAACATACAAAAGCGATGGGTGTGTACCTTGAGAAGGAACCTGAGCTGTATCTGTAAGGTAACCGCCGCTGCTTCACCTGGTGCAGACTGCGAGATGCCGCTGGAGGTGGTTATTGTGAAAGTGGCAATCCCCGTAACAGTACGCAATTTTTTTTGTGAGAATCATGCAATATAAATATGTGAATTCCTTGTAAGTCTTTGAGAGAATGAGGGGCAAACATGAGAGCAATGAGGGAAGAAAGTTGATAACCTAACAAGATTAATTTGAATGCAAGACAAAACACATTTGTTTGAAAAAAATGCTTGAAATAGGTTTCTCTTGGAATGTTGCTAAACATGACTTTATGAGTTATACGTTTGCCTACCTGTCTGTTTAAAACGTATGGCTCTTTGTTGCTTTGGAGCTTCGTTTGGGTGGTCAACGTGTGCAGGGTGCCAGCATTTTGCAGGCACTGATGCAAATACATATAACACATATTTGGGGAGGGGACAGTCTTTGGGTTTCAATGGAAGAGTTTGAAGAAACAGAAGATTTCCACTCTCTGCATTGTAAGTCTTGGCAAGCAATGCAATGTTCTTGCTTTCCATGAAGCAAAGAAGAAGTACAATTACTGTCACAGACAAATGCTCCATGTGGCCAGTTTTAACCCAGGCCCACGCCATTGCTCTGGGTTTGGCGCTCAGGTTGATTTCACCTCTTCACGCTTCCTGATGCTACTGTCAGCTTAGGAGAAGTAACAGAGTCTTCTGCTCTTCCACATTATTGGTGTAGATTATGACTTCTTAAAGATATTTTTTTTGAAAAATGTGTGCCAGTTGGACAATTGCTGCGGTGAACTGAAACAAGTCCCACCTCGTGTAGCCTACAGAATTTGGTGAAATATTTAGTGAGGAAGGTTATTCATTCAGCAGGGCTGAGCAGTGCTCCAGCTCATGCAATTGTAATAGAAAATGATTTCTGGGTGAGTGAGTTAATCATTTCTTGCTGTCTCACTGCCCTCTGCCTATTTGAAAGCTGTATATTGACCTTCAGTAACAGTTGAGTTTCAGCCATGTTGTTCCTCGCATATGCTGGTTATTTTGGTTGGGGTGAATGTTTACTGCTTCTCCTAGGAGGCTCAGGCATAAATAAAAGTTTAGAGGACCTCTGGGTAAATATGTTCATGGTTCAGCACCTTAATGTGTCCATTAACTACTAAGAGTGTCTATAAATTGGACCTGTCAAAAATAATAGCTTCCTTGCCAGTTTTCATCTCCGGCTTCACCTGGGTGCCATGAGAAATGCAATATATGGAAAAGCAGCAAAAACTAAGTTGTCCATGCCTACTATAGCAAAAACTGGCAAAGCAAGACTGCTATCTTCATACTTGTGTCTTTGTAAACTGAGAGAGCCAAATCTTACTACAACCCTTTTCCCACTGACATCGTTTGGGTTTTGCCTGAGGGAGAAAAAAACAAAAGAGTAAAGTTGCAGGATTTGACACAAAAGCAAAAGTTTCAGTTATTGCTGGAATTTGAAGCGAGCTGTTTGGGAGTACAGTTCTATGTCACTGTTGAGGAAATTTTGTTCTGTCCAGCTTGGTTAGCAAGGTGGTCATCCCGCCTGACTTTAGATAACCACAATATCGCTGTAACTGTGAGTCACCCTAGGCTCACTTTACAAACCTTGCAGAAAAAATGAGGTGCAATTAATCTGATCTATTGTAGATGGCTCTGTTAGGATAAGGTGAATTATGCCTTAGAAATGCCAGGTTTTCTCAGCTGATTGTACAGTCCAGTGAACATCAAAAGTGAACAAGCTCTGTGCAGTGTGTGTCTGTGTGCTCAACAGAATAGCTGTAAGTGTGCTCTACTTTGTGCTTTCTTGCAGATCCCAAACAAAAAGTAAGATATCTTATATAGGACCTATCAGAGGTATATATATAGTGATGGTAGTCTTTAGGTTTGGCTCTGTAAATCTTCAGTCTGTAGTTCTTCCGCTGGACTTGTCGCGAACCTCATCAGAACCCCTACACTGCAGGACATGGTGGTGCTTCTCTGTTCCGTTCAGCGGTGTTTCAGATGAAGGCGTCTCCTTTGGATGCCATAGGATGGTGTATGGGATTCTGAGTGTGTGTTTAGGGGTTTGAGAGGGACCTGCCCAGAGGAACACTTTCAGTGACTCCTGGCTCAGTGCTGGAGGCTCTTCAGTGGTGAGTGGAGAAGACCGTGGGCAGCAAGTTTCCTAACTAAGCTTTCAGGAGAGCAGAGAGAAGGAATAGCTGTTTTCTTTCTGCTACAACACTGGGAAGCATTACTTCTATGTGTATTCAAAAGGTTTTGAGGTAGAGCAACCTGCCAATAAACATTTCTGCTAGAAGCAGAAAATGGGGAAATGGTTTCAAACTGAAAGAGGGTAGATTTAGATTGGATATAAGAAAAAGGTTTTTTACAGTAAGGGTGGTGAAGCACTGAACAGGTTGCCCAGAGGGGTGGTGGAAGCCGCATCCCTGGAGACACTCAGGGTCAGGCTGGACGGGGCTCTGAGCACCCTGACCTAGCTGTAGGTGTCCCTGTTCATTGCAGGGGAGTTGGACATGATGGCCTTTAAAGGTCTCTTCCAACTCAAACAATTCTATGATTCTATGATAAACCTTATAACCTATCAATCTGATCATTGCTAAAGGAAAATATGGGCCTTACTTACCAAATCGTTCTGCATTAGCAGGCTAATAGATACACTCAGCACAACAAAAGTCCAGAAACGAAAAGAAAAAAATTGATTGATATGCAAATAGCAATATAGTTTTTCAGCTCAAAGCTTGAACATGGTAGTAATGCTGAAGTAACGCTTCATTAAGAAAAAATGTTTGAGGTGTGTTTTTGTAAGAACTGAGTATTTTGTCATTATCCTCTTTCAAAAATACAAACACTTAAACACATCATATAATTTTTATAGAAATATGACTTGTGATGTAGTATTGCATATAGAAAAAAAGAGCTATTACATATAATTATAGGTATCAAAAAATTAGAAGTCTGGAATTAGATGTAATGATACCCAGCTCTGAGCTTGTTAGCCTATGTTTCATTTATTGCCAATGGTGAAGTAGAGGTTTCTCCAAAGGGCAGCTCATCCAGCTGCCGTAGGAGTCTACCTTATAGTTCAGTCTTCAGTTTTAATGACAGTGTTAGACACCTGGGCAGGCACAAATGGCTTTCATATTCCGCCATGACAGTCTATGACAGTTGCAGTTATTTCATTGCATGCTGTATTTCTTCAGCAGATGGGCTGCAGAAGCCTGTTGTAGATGAAAGATGTCAATATGCGTGCAGCAAGATGTAGGTAGATGCCCTCAGGTTGTGTTCATACACATACAGTGCAGCACCTCGGTTCTGTAGGACTGATAAAATGGGGCATTATATCCTACAAAATGCGCCTTGTGTGCTGTGTGTTACACAAAGCTGTGAATCAGCAAATTTTTTTAAGCATGGAGTGGTCATCCTGTAGCTGGTATTCCTCCAGTAGTGGCCAAGGTGGATGCCGGTAAAGAGTGTAGCAGAAGGCCAAGGAGCGGTGATAGCCTTCTGCAGCTCAGCGACCTGCCAGCCAGGCACAGATTTCTCTTTAATGTATTCATCCAGTCGCTTTTTGCATCTGTGTACTCTTTTCCCATGGAGCGGAGTCCCACAGCTTCATTATAGGAACAATAACACCTTTTGGTTTGAGGCTACCCCTTTCTCGTTTCTTTAGATGTCCCGTAGTTCCTATTCTAATAAATTAATTTTCTACATATTAAGGACTTTCGTGCAGGGTTTTTTTGTTTGCTTGTTGTTATGTAAAAGTGGGTGTAATAAGCAATGAAAACCTGGATTAGCTCCCAACATTTCCACCCCCTTGGAGATCAAAGAGAGAAGAATGAATGCACAGATACTGGAAGCGCATTTCCATTTTAAATGAGATGTAATAAGTTATGGAGAAAAACTTCTTGTGACAGTTACTCAGCTGTGTAAGACTGTGGCATTCCACCCAGTGAACAGTGCTGCGTTATTATCACGGTATTTAATTATGAAGAGAAGAGGCAATCGGTCGTCCTGCAGGAAGGCCCAGCTCCCGGGCAGTTCGGTTCAGAGCAGCCTCAGCTGGCCCAGCAATGTGGCTGGGTGCAGCAGCAAGGCACGTGTCCAGTAGTTTGCTGTATCTCGGAGGATCACTGCTGTCCATCAGGCTGAGCATGTATTTGGCTTCCTCGCAGAACAAGGACCTTCTTGGCTGACCCAAACGAGATCAGTGGCATGTCCAGCTAGGCTTAGCCAGCCTGCTGCCAGTCCTATTGCATCTGGGGCGTACACGCAAGACTTAAAAGGCTCTGCAACCTGTAACAGACACTGTGCTCTTCAAAACTCTGTGGGTCCAGCCTCTTGCAGATGCCATGCCCAATGCCACAGCATTATTTTTGGCAGCCCTGAATGCCGCGGTGTGTTTCTCAGGTGCTGAGCTCACGTGGTGATGTCCACTGAGGGACATCATCGCAGCATCACCTGGAAGAACACGCTCAGTGATCAGTTGATGTTACTCCAGCCAAGGTCTGATTCTGTTTGCAATAATTAATTAATGCCTAACGCTGCGCAGGGTGAGGGGAGTTGCAGTGAAACCCGTTGTGGTCCCTGCCCTCACAGTGGCCCTACCCTTTCTCTTTGCAGGTTACATCCAAGCCTGCAGAGGACTGATGATCTCCGCTGTCTGTCTGGGATTCTTCGGTTCCATTTGTGGACTGATTGGGATGAAGTGCACAAAAATTGGCGGCTCTGATCAAACTAAAGCAAGAATAGCTTGTTTAGCTGGACTGATTTTCATACTGTCTGGTAAATATACCTTGCTTCTCTACGTTTGTGTCTTTGGAGTCATACCAGAGCCTCACACGCACAATTCTACATCACTTCATTGGCTTCAGGGTCAGGCCCAAAGCTTCTCTGCCCGTTCCACTTAATGGTTCGTCTTGTGCTTTTCAGGGCTGTGCTCCATGACTGGTTGTTCCCTGTATGCACACAGGATTACATCTGAATTCTTTGATCCTTCTTATGTTGCACAGAAGTAAGTACTTTCCTATACCCCATAAATCTTTCAAAAAGTAGACCTTAAGTTTTGTGCTGCACGCTAGAACCCATTTATACAGAAAGCAAATGCTTCTCCTGTTGGGCAGAAAAGGACAGTGGGTATTTAGTCATGTATTCCAACTGTAGTAACCGTGCTGAAATGTAGCAGGCTGACACCTCTCTGCAGAGGGATGGGACTGTAGTCTGTGTGCCCAGGCTTATCACGGCTTGGTGGGGCTCTGCAGCACTTGTTCCAGAGCCAATTGTGTTAATCAGGGGTTAAGTCTATGTTTACGTCAAAGATGCAGAAAAGGCATTTCACAAGACAGAGGTGGTTATTATGTGCATAATTCAATAGGAAAGGAAGAAAATCATTTAATTAAACTTTTGATAGAAGATGGTTTGCATAAAGGTGTGCAGTGCTGCACGATCTTGAGTCCATTTGAAGGGACGTTTTTGCTGACAGATTTTCAAATCCAGATGGCTAAAATTTGGGTCATAGAATCATAGAATAGCTTAGGTTGGAAGGGACATTAAAGCCCACCCAGTCCCAACCCCCTGCCATGAGCAGGGCTGCCACCGACTGGGTCCGGCTGCCCAGGGCCCATCCAACCTGGCCTTGAGCACTTCCAGGGATGGGGCACCCACAGCTCTCTGGGCAGCTGTGCCAGCGCCTCACCACCCTCTGAGTAAAGAATTTCCTCCCAACATCTAATCTAAATCTGCCCTCTTTTAGTTTAAAACTGTTCCCGCTTGTCCTATCACTATCCGTCGTGTAAAAAGTCAGTCTCCCTCCTGTTTTTAAGTTCCTTTTAGGTACTAAAAGGCTGCCATGGGGTCTTTCCAGGGCCTTCTCTTCTCTAGGCTGGATCATAAACAGTTCCATAACCCATGATCAGAAAAAGTCTTGACTAATGTCTTTGGCTATGCATAATTAAACTATGTATGTAATTAAACATAAGGGACTGTGTGTTTATAGAATTGGAGAATCTATCCTGGAAATAATCATCCCTAAAGACTCTCCTTAAAGCTGTGAGTGCTCAGGACCTTCAAAGGTGGCAATTCATGAACCAGTGTTTGAATTTTGAATGCACATTGTATCCACCAAGGTTGAAAACATTGGCTGTAAATCAGGGTATCATAGGCTTTCATGCTGTGGCTTCTTATGTAATGTAAACTTATCTTTAAAGACAAGGTTTTCAAGACTTTCTTTGTAGTGATTCCAGAATTTGTCAAGCATTGGGTATAAATTTCTCTGAGCCCCAAGTAATGTACCCTGAGCCTTTCCCTTTCTTTTTGATGGAAAGAAGACATTGTGACTAACTAAATAACATCGGTTGGGTCTGCATTTGCAGTAGGGCTGACACTTTTCATGAAAACAATCTGATATTAGTTTCCTCCGTAATTCCGCCATAGTTTCAGCTTGTTTGATGTGTCAAGGACAGGATCCAAAGGCCACCAAAAGCAACAAGGATGTGAGGTAGTGTGAAGAAAATGGAGCCTGGCTATGCAGCCAAAAGTTAATTATTCATCAGGCTTAATGTTTCCAGTGAAAAATAGTTTGACTGTTGCCAGAATTCCCTTTCCCTCATTGTGTTCCTACACTGTTGTGTTGCAAAAAAGCAGGCAGACCTCACAGCAGAGTTTTACTGCAAAAAAAAAAAAGAGAAATCTAGTTTAAAATATTAAAATAAAGGTCATAAAAACATCTTCTGCAGAAATTACCCTTTTCCCCTGAAAAACGGAAATAGCATAATACAACTGCCAGCGCACATAATTGCAGCTGCAAAAGTGGAGAGGGAAGTTGTCACTGGGCTTGCACGTGGTACACATGTGGAGCAGCTCATGCAATGATCTTGTGTCAGATTAAGATAAAGGTGACATTTGGCTCCTTTCTCTCTGAACCAATGCAAAATATGTGGGAGTAATTTATTTTGTTGCCTTCTGGGAACTCTTACGTTGATATACGTTGCAGAAGCATTTAATATGCCTTGCTGGTATGTTGTGGAAATCTGACTTTGAACACCGCCTTGAGTTTCAGCCGTTCGCTATTCGCTGCACATTTTCTCCTGAAGTATTCTGGTGGTGTAAAAGAAAGGCTTGAGATGCCATTAGCGGACAACGAACATGGGATGTTCAGCATCCTTTTGGCCATCAGAATTTCCCTCCAGCATTTTACATAGCGAAGAGGTGCCCGGAGTGTGTGCAGGTGCAGGAGGAATCAGAGACCTGCCCAAAAGACTTCTGATTTGAATGTATGTGTAGCTGAGGAACGATGGCCACCTCCGGGACATCCCAAAGCTATCCTTACTTAGAAAGAAATCGCAGGCAGGATTTTATGTTCCAACTGAATAGTTCACATTATGGATTTAAAGCAGCTCCAAAAGTGTTGTTTGACCTCATTCAATAACACGTGGAGTCTTGGTGGCAGCACAGGACGCCTTGGTGCTCGCAGCCAAGCTGGATTTCATATTTCTTCAGGCACCTCTAGTAGAAAAAATCTGTGCTTCTATGTCTTGCTGATGTTGCTCCCACATCTTATCTTGGGAAAATGTTTTGTCGCTTTACTACTTCTAATAAAAGCTTTTCTAGTCTTCATCCTTTTTGTCCTTTGACACAATTTGAACTCACGATCATCATCATTCTTCCAGATGAATGGGGTGAGTTCATCCAAATAAGCTAAATTCCCTTTTTTTAGGGAATTGGTTCCCGTCAGCCTTTTTTTCTCTGAATTGGTCATGCACAGTTCACACAGGCCCTCTCTGCGCTGTTCTGCCATCACATTGCTTTGAATGTGTTTTTCATTTTCCATGAATCATAAGAACTAGACATTCAAAACATATATTTCCGTTGGATAGTTGTGTTGATTTGCTGAGCAGTTAGGTATGTTCTTTACATATGCCCCAGAGTTCATCCAGTTGGCTAATGATGCCACAACTGGTTTGCTTGAAAGTTTGCTTCATGGTCCTACCATATTTAACAACCAGGATATTTTCATCTATCCCGGTATTATACTTACTCTGTCTCAGTGATTTCTGCCTCTTTGGATTATAGTGAAATCTCTGCTCTCAGCCTATTGGGTGAGCGTAGTTGGAGGTGGTTGGAGTTGGTGGTGGCTGTGCGCAGCCTCTCGCTTTGGAGAGTGGCTGCTTTGGTTCTTACAAGCGAGAATTGTAAGAACAGAGGACTGCATTTCCTGTAAAGGTTTTAATGATAAAGAAAGAAGAAAAAAATAAAGAATACAGAAATTTCTTCTATAAAAGCCTATCTCATTATATCAGTATTTTTTTCAAGAGGCATCAAGGTGCAGGATGTTTTTTATACAACACATTGGATTTTGGAAGGTGGAGTAGGATTTGCTTCTTGACTATCAAAAAACCTGGAAAACTGAATTGGATAGAATCCAGGTTGATATGCAATTGAAAATTCCTTATAAGCACCAGTGAAAATCAAAAAGTCCTTTGTCTATGACAAGATGTAGAGGAAGGGCCAATTAGGCCAGCTCTGCAACACATTGACGTAGCAGTATGGCGGTCACCCGGGAAAGGTCCATACGTACCGTGTGCTTATGCATGTTACATAATGAAATGTTGCTTGTAAAGTACAAGCAGTCCCTAGACCAAAGGCTGTCTTCAGCTTCCCAACTGTTAGGCAACAGCCAGGCCATCCTTTTCTACCCAGTTAAACCCAATTTAATCTTGATTTCTGTACAGCTGAGGAGCTGCAAGAGGGAAGGTGACCATTGGTCTCTTTGTATGGCTCATATTGGCCTCAGGCCAGCAGTTTATGCTGCTGGCTGGAAACATGAAAGTGAACTAGCGTTTCACACTTTTCATCGGGAAACTCAGCTCTGGTGAGGCTGTACCTCAAGTACTGTGCTCAGTTTTGGGCCCCTCACTACAGGAAAGACATTGAGGTCCTTGGGAATGTCCAGAGAAGGGCATTGAAGCTGTGAGGGATCTGGAGCACAAGTCTTATGAGGAGCGACTGAGGGAGCTGGGATTGTTCAGTCTGGAGAAGAGGAGGCTCAGTGGAGACCCTATCGCTCTCTGTGACTCCCTGAAAGGAGGCTGTGGTGAGGTGGGGTTGGCCTCTTCTCCTGGGTAACGATAGGACAAGAGGGAGCAGGTTCAAGTTGCACCAGGGGAGGTTTATGGTCATGTATTAGGAAAAGCTTCATCTCACAGTGGTCAGGCACTGGAACAGCTGCCCAGGGCAGTGGTGGAGACGCCGTCCCTGGAGGTGCTCAAGAACCATGTAGATGTGGCACTGAGGGACATGATTTAGTGGGCATGGTGGGGATGGGTTGATGGTTGGACTGGATGTTCTTAGAGGTCTTTTCCAACCTTAGTGATTCTGTGATTCTGTGATTAGGCAAATGGTCTGGCAGTGAGGTTGTCACAGCAGCAGCCTTCCTGAATCTGGGTCCATCTGTCTCCTCCAGCACTCTGCACTGGTTTTTGTGGGGAGCCCAGCCATGCTTCACGTACCACAGTGTGCATGGAGGCATCCCAGCATGGGGTTCACCTCATGCCACCTCTGTCGATGTGCATTGCTTTGATCCGCCTTTGGAGCATGTTGAAAGAGGCACCCTGGAGCTGTGATTCACATGCGTACTTTGGAGTCAAGTGCGAATTTCTTGCGTGCTGACTGTAACGAGATCCTGAGTGATGAACTCTGATGCAGAAATCTGCTTTCAGTCAGAGAACTTCCAGACCTTGAACAGAAAGAAATCTACTCAGTCATCTGAAAACTGTAGCACAGGGGTGGAAACATTAGCATAATTAGAATTAAAATTTTATGTGTTTGGCAAGTTTGAAAGTCCAAAAGGTCTGGATGCATACAGGCAGTCAAACTGTGGTTTCCAGCGTTTTAATTTGGGGGTCTAAATCCCACATCGGGTATGGAGAACATCTGGGGGAATCTGATCCTTTTTTAGCAAGGTATGCTACATGGAAACTTTGCTTAGGGTAGTGTGAATGCAAAATGAAAAGGAAGTCCAGAAGTCAGAGCACCGGCAGGAGCGGCCCTCAGCACTGCCTCTGGGCTCTAGGGTCTCCACCTCTTTTGGCAGTAGGTCCCTGGGGCCGGGACGTGAGCTGGGGGTGTCCTTACCTTCCAGGACAAGACGATATTCTACACGTGGCTTCTTCTCCCAGCGTGACTGATTTTAAAGGTCTGTGCTTTACCTCTGGGTGAAATCTCAAGAACACAGTGGTATTTTATTCTCCAGGCAGTGTCCACACCTTTGTGACCTCCCCTGCAAGTCGCTGTGTCATGTTCTGGGTGTCTGGACTCACTGGGAATTTTTCAGTGTTCCCACAGCATCATCTTTGTTAGGATGATAAGATAGGAGATAGGAGTTTTATAGAACAGCTTACTGGTGTTTAGCAGAGCAGGACTCAGCTAATATTAAATTAGGATCTGTGCATGGTCAGCATGTTCAGAACTAGCTCAAAAGTATGCTGCTGCAAATTCCTTCGGTTGGCCCGGAAGGCCGTCAGGCCAAGGATTTCATTAGACTGCCTCAGCAGAGCTCACAATAAACTTACTAACAAAGGTTTGAACAAGTATGCAGTAGAGCTGCTTGAATGATGACTGAGGCTGCGCAGGGGATAGGGTCCTGTGCTCTCTGCACAGGGTCTTGATAGCCAGGAGGACAAGAAGGCTCCTTCAAAGAGCAGCTGGAGTGGGGAAGAAGGAGCAGAAGACACACAGACCGTCCCAATAGCAAGGAGTGTCTGGAATCTGCTGAGCCTACGGTCTAACACAGGATGTCAGGGTGTTTTAGACAATAGCATTACCTTGGGCAATGAGCTGGGGACTGGAGCAGGCAAGTGGAGACCATGGCTCGCTGCTGGTCCTGGGGCTGCACAGCTCCAGCCATGGGTGCCCACCTCAAGCAGGAGGAGGAAGAGGCTCTCTTCCCCGTGCCTCCTATTTTCCTTCATGTGCAACTGCTGCTTCAGAAATGTGCGCTTATCCTTAAGTAATAACACACCTAAAGCACCATCTCCTCCCAGGGGAAAGGGGCACACCGCAACAGCAGGTCAAGCTGAGCGCTTTCTGGCTGCAGTCAGGTGGTGGCTGTGGAGGCCATTCCTGGGCAGCTGCAGCTGTGCCCAGGGGCTGGGATGGCAGCAACGGGGAGCGGAGGAGCAGAAAATTGCAGGCACGTGCCTGTCTGCATGCATACACACATCTGCACGTGCGTATCAGTATGCACACGTGCACATGCACATGCATGTGTAAATATCTCTGCAGGTGTGTGTTTACATGCCTGCCTACTGTATGTATGCATACAAACCTCACGTAGACTCAGGCTGGAGTGTGGATGTGGGGAGGGAGAAACACTGAGGGCCAGAGGGGAGAGCTGAGGGGAGCTGTCAGCAGCGGCTCAAAGTCGTGGGGCTGATCCGCCTCGGAGGAGGACTTGCTGAAAGATTCAGTCCAGCCTGGGTGGCAGCAGAAACAAACCTGGAATGTTCCAAGGGGCCGGGAGCAATGTGAAAGGGCCAAAGAACCACAGAGCCCCTCAGACGTCAGTCCTGGAGAGAGCCAGAGGCGTGGTGGCCCAGCTGCTCTGCAGGGCTGTGAGCGTGGCCCCTCCGGGACAGGGCCGCCTCCGGCGTACTGGGGGACTAACGGGAAGAACCCAGCTGAGCGTCGGGGCTGCTGGGTTTGTGGTGAATAATGTGTCTGTCAACTGAAAAAAAATAATAATAATTCAGGAAAAAAATCAGTTTTTCTGTTCTGCAAACAAAATGTTAAATTCATCCTGTCTTTGTTAAACCCTTGTATTGACTTCTTGTAGGTATGAATTAGGAGCAGCTTTGTTCATTGGATGGGCTGGAGCCTCACTCTGCATAATTGGTGGCAGTATATTCTGCTTCTCAATAGCGGAAAACAGTAAATCGCCAAGGTAAAGCCGAGTTGCACGCGCTGAAAGAAATCAATACCAGCACCTTTGTACCTGCTATATGTGTGCAGTTTGAGTGCTTATCAAAAACACTTCGCGATGAGGTCGGAAAAGGATTGGGGAAAGAATTGTGTGCGTGAAAGAAAATAATGGGGTTTTAGGACAATTCTGTTCCCATCATTAAGGTAATTAATGTAGTTAAGAAACGCTACTGACTCAGTACAAATACTCATGTTATAAATATGCGATAAATTTGCTGCAGCTGGAAAAATATGCGTTCATGCATGGAGGAGGAGGGGCTGGGTGGCCTTATGGCTGTGAACAGCCACACTTCTTCAATCCCAAATGGTCAGATAAACAGGGAGCGAGCTGGCACAAGGCAGGTGGTAACACAGAGGCAGAGCTGCAGGGGCAACTGCTCCCCTGGGGTTTGCCACAGCCTCAGTATTTCATCCCATCTGGCACCAATGTTCTTGGCTGTGAGCAAGGGATACACATCTATATAAAAGGGAATTATTAGGGGGATGATGGAGGAGAAATGTGAATGAGACCACACAGGGAAGGAAGGTGTCCCCTGCCTCCAGCAGGAGGAGCTTCACATTCCCCTGGGTTTCTTGCAGCTTTATGCTGTGGCAGTGCTCGGGTACAGCGATGCTACCTGTCTGTGCGAGGAGCTGCAAGTGGCTGATTCTCTTCTCTTTCCAGGAGGGCGTATGCATATAATGGAGCCGCATCTGTGATGTCATCTCGTGCAAAGGTTCACAACACTCTCTCAGACAAAACCCCACCAAAGCACTTTGACAAGAACGCTTATGTTTAATTGTACTTTTCTAAGATCCAAAGCCAGTTTTAAAAATGAGTGTGTATGTTTCATTCAGGGTGATTTCCTCCCCACCCCCCACAAACACAATGGAATTACCACTAAGACAATGAATTTTTAAGATATTATCTTGCAGCTTTTTCCATATTGATGTAAATTTTATTATATTTTAAGATTGATGTTTGTACTGTAAAGTTTATACCTGCAAATCACGTGCTGATGCTGCTTTCTAAAAAAGAATAAATAGGGTATTTACAGATGCAGTCTGTCAGTTGCTTTGGGAATAGGATTGCACACATCATATTTACTGCAGTGCATCATTGCAACTGATTCTCAAATGGGTTCAACGCAGGACAAAACAGTCACAGACTGTGCAAGTTAATATATAAAATGTCTCATCATTGATCAGCAGTAGTGACGTTGGAATTTCAGAGGACATTGTAACCCCATTGCGAGGCAATGACTGTCAATGGGAATCTGCGGGCTCTTATCTCCTTGAGATATTGCCAGGGGTGTGAGAAAGTAAAAGCTAGCCAGGTCAGTGCCACAGGAATAAGAGCAGGAGGCTGGGCAACATGAAAAGGAGCACGTAATCTGCGGAGCCGGGAGCAGCACAGTCTAATCAGGTACTAAGGAGAGTCAGGGCCAGTTGTTAAGAAAACAGTTGCTGGAGACGGACTCACACGGCATAAGAAGAATGCACACGTGATGGTGAGCACTTGTGCATGGCAGGGAGATAAATGGCTGAGGGAAGCTGCAGCCTTTGGGGAATTGTGTGGCTGGCAAGAGAAGTCTTGGAGATGGCTCCTACACACCGCACTTGTTTCGTCCCTCTGGTTTCCTGTCCTGCGGCGGCACTCACCTGGCTGGTGACGTCATTTCCAGTCCCTTCTTTTAGAATCACAGAATCACAGAGTATCCTGAGTTGGAAGGGACCCACAAGGATCATGAAGTCCAACTCCTGGCTCCACACAGGACCACCCGAAATCCAAACCCTATGTCTGAGAGCACTGTTCAAACATTCCTTGAACTCCGGCAGCATGGGGCCGTGACCACTGCCCTGGGGAGCTGTGCCAGGGCCCAACCACCCTCTGGTGAAGAACCTTTTCCTAACCCCCAACCTGACCTTCCCCTGACACAGCTCCATGCCATTCCCTCGGGCCCTGTCGCTGTCACCAGAGAGCAGAGCTCAGCGCTGCCCCTCCGCTCCCCTCGCGAGGAAGCTGTAGGCCGCCATGAGGCCTCCCCTCAGCCTCCTCTGCTCTGGGCTGAACAGACCCAGGGACCTCAGCCGCTCCTCATACACCTTGCTCTCTAGACCCTTGTTTGTAGCCCTCCTTTGGGCTCTCTAATGGTTCTATGACCTTCTTGTATTGCGATGCCCAAACCCACACAGTGCCCGAGGTGAGGCCGCACAGTGCAGAGCAGAGCAGGACAATCCCTTCCCTTGCCTGGCAGTGCTGGGCCTGGTGCACCACAGGGTATGGTTGGCCCTTTTGGCTGCCACAGCACACTGCTGACTCAGATTCCACTTGCTGTCAGTCAGAACCCTCTGAGCCCTTTCCGCAGGGCTGCTCTCCAGCCTCTTGTCCCCCAGTCTGCATGTATGGCCAGGACTGCCTCATCCCGGGTGCAGAATCTGGCATTTGCTCTTATACTTCTTGTGACTGGTGATTCTTGTTAAACTTCATGCCCAGCCCTCTAATTTGTCAAGATCTTTCTGCAGTGCCTCTCTACCCATGAGGGAATCAATAGCTCCTCCCAGTATTGTGTTGTCCACAAGCTTAGGTAGTATGCCTTCAAGTCCTGCATCCAGGTCATTTATGAAAACATACAAGAGAACTGGCCCTAAAATGGAGCCCTTGGGGGACCACGCTAGTGACTGGAAGCCAGCCTGACGTAACTCTATTTACTGCAACCTTATGAGCCCAACCCATCACCCAATTGGTCACCCATCCCTTTTTGCATTTGTCTAGCTGCGCACTAGGCGATTTGTGCAGGAGGATACTGTGAAAAACAGTACTGAAAGCTTTGCTGAAATCCAAAAATATTACATCACCTGGCTTCCTTAGGCCAGCCAGGTGGGTGAGCTTGTCATAAAAGGTGATTAAGTTCATTAAACAGGACTTTCCCCTCCTGAACCCATGTTGGCTGTAATCAATGAGAGCATTGTCTTTCAGGTGTTTTTCAATGACTACCAGAATAATCTCCGTGATCTTGCCTGGCACTGAAGTGCAGCTGACATTACCAGGGCCTTCCTTCTTGTCCTTCTTGAAAATTGGGACAACGTTTGCCAGCTTCAAATTGACTGAGACCTCTTCACATTCCCAACTGTTGAAAAATGGTTGAGAGAGGTCTCACGACGACATCAGCCAGCTCTGCAAGTACCCTGGCATGAATCCCATTGGGCCCCATGGACTTATATGCATCCAGGTACAGCAGCAAAGCCCATACAAGTGTGGGGTTGGCTGGGAGTTTATTATTATTACAGCCACGGCTGCATGTGACTGGGTTAAGAAACTGAAAGAAAAACCCTAGGCAATGCCAGGTGGCTTGCACTGGGAATGAAATTCCTGAAGTGCTGACCAAATAAAGCATGCAGTACATAACAGCACCATTTTGGATAATCTTGAATTAGTTACAGCAGCTCAAAAATTCAGCTAATCCTTTTTCTTTGCCTGTCTATAGAAGTGTGATGGGTGTTGAGGGAACATTTATGTAACAATTCAATTCATTAAATAATATCAGAGATTATAAATAAGCATAAGATTGCTTCTAGACTAAGACCCTCCAGTCTGTATTGAGGTTTGAACAGATGGACCCTTGGAATTTCACTATTTTGGGATAAAGGTGTAAACACAAACAGTAGATAATCCAAAGTACAGTGAGATGGGAAAAGAAAGCTTTTAAGTCTGACACCATTTAAATGCATCAGAACAAAGTCATTCCTGGTTCATTTTATTTTACCTTATTTTTGTATTTATTCAAGTCAGAACAGCACTGTGTCTTTTCAAGAAAGCAGTCACTATGGACAAAACAAATATGAAAGTATGTGCTCAAATAAAGGTCAGTATTTTCCTTACCACAGCCTGACATGTTTGTTTTTTTCCTTTTTTCCCTTTTATTTTTTGCTTTTATGTTAACTAAGAGCTAGTTCTACTGGGAAAAAATAAAAATAAAAAAAGCAGCAACTTCACAAAATAGGAGACATTTAATATCAACAACTTCTTTGTGAGGCTTTTTTTTCCCCTTTGGTGTTTATTGTAAACAATGTTAGAAACTTAACATTTTAAAACATGGAAATAGTCTGTTTAAAACGTTCACAATTTTCTATAAAGTTTATGATAAAATACAAGAAAATATGCATTAAAAAATCTTATAAAGTAATACTTTGCAGTAAATTCTGTTCACTGGTGAACAGGTTTTCTTAAAAGACCAGCTTTGGTCTTTAAAGTAAACATCAGAGGCAAAATCTTCACCTCAGTGAAATCAAGGGTTTTCACCACTGACTCCACAACAGAGAACAATTAACTCAGTTTCCAAATGCTGATGGCCATTAATGTGCATATGAAAACATGAAAATTCTTTTTTCAAATTCAGGGCTGAAAGACACGAGAGGTCTGTAAACAGTATTCTTCATTGTCACTCAAACAGCATGAGAAATGAATAAGGAAACACTTGATGACTTCAGCTACGTTTTCAACCCCAACAGAACCCAAAAGCAGTGCCTCCCAGCAGGAATACGACAATTAGACATCTGAAGAATCACTCCAATCCGTTACAGTGACTAAGCTGCTTTTTAATGTGCTTGTAGTATCAGCTTCACGAGGGCCTGTAAAAATAATGACAACAAAAAACACAATAAAGACAGATGAAAAATGCCCCCCAAATAGTATCAGCATTCTATAAGATTCATGCTGTGTGACCACGTATCTGTGGACTTTCAGGACGTCCACAGCTTCAAGCAGTGAGGAAATCATAAAGGTTGATAATATGAGGATGGTTCCCGTCACGGAGGATGATGCACAGTGCAAACAGTGTCAACATTGCACTGCACGTTATTTTTAAAAGGAAGAGTAAGTATGCAGTTTTAGCACATTGAAATGTCAGAGCTAGAAGCTACTATGTGAGATGGAGGCTGTTTCCTTACCTCTGGCTCAAATAATGATCACAGCCTGGGGGACACTTGGATGGGTATCTTGAGTAAACCCAACAGCTGATTATTATTCTCAAGACAAAGAAAGAAAATTCCCCCATTCCTTCAAATTTGGCAAAGGCAGGAAAATTCCTGGATGATTCATTTTTAAGACCACAGTTGACGCGTGATGGTACTATGTGTTTTAAAATTCCAAATTTAAGTTTCTTGACAGTTTATATATCAATACATCTTTTTCCTGTAATTTAGCACATGGTATTTTACCATGTGTAACACACTATACTTAAGTTCTCCTCTAGACACGTCGGGCATTTAAAACTTACAGTGCAGAAGTATGGTGCATTACCTTCCTGTTTTGGCACAGTCTTCTTCGGAAGACCCCACGCCTGTACAACAGATGCAGCATTTGACTCATTTTTCTCATTTTTCTGAGTTGTTGATGCCTTGTGACGGCTGTTATCTTTCATCAACAAAAAGTCTTCTTCTATAGATGAGATATCCCAGTCATCTTCATCTGCTTCTGTGAACTAAGAGGGAGAATTAAAAATGTGCATTTTTTCCTCTGTCTCGTCAAGTTCTGCTGAGGTCACATTCTTCAAAAAGAGGTGAAACTGCTGAATAAAAACGCACCGGTGCTTGGCCTATGTGACACCTACCGCCATAGTTTTAACATCCACATATTTGAATTAAATATATATATACACATTACATACATATATGAAAAGGGTTGTCTTTTTTTCTGGAACATCAGCTATTCCAGAAGGATGGAAAACCTTTAAACATTAGAATGGATATTACTTACAGGAAAACAAAGATACTACGTGTTATCATGCAAGGTTGCAGTTTGCTTTCCTATATAAGCTTTCTGTATTAACACTAAATATAATATTGCAATAAGGCCTTTTCAATCTAAAATTCATTTATTTAAAGGGGAAATTAAATTATAAAATTTAAAAACGCAGTGCTTAAAATACACATTCCTCCGAAGACACACTGTTAGCACGTACAGGTACGATGACTTTTAATTAAGCGATGGATTTGCATACTGAGTTCACAAAATGACTGTCAAGTCAAACAGATAACCTGAAGGCAGCAAGTCCATTCCCTCTCTTATCTCATCGGCCTGGGAACTAAATGTCTTTGTTCATCTTCTGAAAGAAGAGCTGCAGCATTTCTCCATTTGTCAGTCAGCTGTGGTTCAATGGAATCCGACCATTATTGCAGCGCTTACCAATGGTACCATATAGATCATTTCTCACAAAGTTAAAATCCTTTTTCACTAGAGTCTCTGAGTGTTACAATAAAATACATGAACTGCTTCTGTTGCAAAGAAAGATTCTGATGCTACCAGAAAACAACGTAACTTACATACTAGCGAAAAATCCACAAACATGAATATGTAGCATCTTGAAAGAAGAGACTGGAGCAATGCTGTATTTTGCAATGTAACAATTTTTAACATTCATAACTGTTGCAAATAGCTTTTCAGAAACTGACAGATCTGCTGGCAGCGCTGTATTATTAACATACCAGGATTCAACATTTGCTACTTCAAATTATCTGCATTTGGAGGGTGTGGCAGCGAGAAAGTCAGAGTCACATACACTCAGAAATGCTGGAGAAAGTTTCCTCAAACGTTCACTCAGTCTCAACTGATTTTGAAGTATAAAATACAGAGAAAAATATCAGACACAGTTCAGTATTGATAAAGGGTAAAATACATGGCCCCAGTCAAAACTGCTAGGCAATTGTATTAACTCAAAGACTCATGCCAAGAAATACCATAACTCATACAATATCTGGTACAAGTAAACTCAGGGAATACTCATACATCTTCAGATAAGCAGAAAAGTAGCTTTCCCTAAAATGTTCCTGAAGGATGATCTGTAAAACATACCTCAGTGGACGTATTAGAGAGTTCGTACAGTATGGTGGGTTTTGAGAATGGCCATTAGCAGCTATTAGGACTTAAGCCACCTTAAGCTAATAAAAAACATGGATCTTGAGAGGAATCAGCATACAGATAGTATTTTGTGCTTATGTTTTTGGGCACCTTTGAAAATCCTAAATAAAATTTAAATAATTACCTTGAGCTATACACCTACATTTAAACATGGAAATATTGACGTGAAGATGCACACATGCAGATATAATTATCAAAGAATGCAAGATGGGTGCATTGTTTTGTAAAGATCCCAGGAACAAAGTAGCAGTCCTTGCCCTGGGTTCATAAACTCATTTCCAGCTCATCATGTCCATACCACAACATGCCTCTGTGTATTCTCTATCTTATATTCTAAATGAATTACAGCAGAAATATTTTCCTTGTCTTTAAAACATAGATTTTAGGGCTTATTTTACTAGGGTTCTTTGCTGTTGAAGCCCAAATTTCTTAATGCGGTGGCCAACCACCTACAGATCTTCATTAAATGTAACATGCCCTAAACGTAACTGTGACCATTTTATAGTATCATATCATCTGGCTTTGCAGGGAATTTGAAAGTAACATTGGACCCAAAACTGCACCCTAGTAGCCAGGTCTGATTTGATAAGTTTGACTTGGGTGTAATTTGCAGCTCTCACATGATCAATGGACAAGTTCGGTGTCACCAGAGGCGACTAAAAGCACCCTACCATTACAGCTACAGCTAAGACTATCACCCCTTTCTGGAAGCTGGAATAAAGTGCCACTGTTCCTGGGAGGAGTGATACATTTCAGATTTAATTGTTAGTCAGGAAGCCCTAAGGTGTCAGTTTTATCATGGATAACAGGATTTTCAGTAATCATGATTTGTTCATTTAGTAACATTTAAAAAAAAATTAACTTCACATAACTAGTATGTGGTCATCTACTTTCAATAACATACTGCAACTGAAATAAACAGCGTTATCTGCTGTTGACTTCTGATTTGGAGTAACTTTTGTTCTTATTAAAAATTGTTCAGGTAAAGATCAACGTGCACCAAAGTGGCTTGCCAATTATAAAACTCAACACTTGGGGGGGAAGGCTGGGGTTTATTTAAAGCCTGAGGGGTAAAGAACAAGTTGTGTTAGTATTCTGATTGTGAACACATGCCATACTCAACGGACAGTTATCAGTGATGTAGTCTGAGAACAATTATAACTAGATGCAGAAGAACAAAATACCATACTTACAAGTGGAATTTGTCCTCTCATTAAAATGCAATTAAAAGTTCCCTATCAGATAGAGCCCTAGAACTAAAAATACTCCAGCATACCAGATAAGCAAAGTCATGCTTTCCTTCATCAAAATAAGACACAAAAGTAAGCAAAGCAGGTCTCACTCTGCTGTTGTAAGCTAAAAAGAGGTGTAGATGATGAAGTCACATGCCACAGCTCACTCTAGCACTTTCATACGCAACAGTGCAGATGTACCCAAAAGGATTACTTATCTGTAACTCCAAAAATGTCTTTGAGCATTAAGTTACTCACTGCATCAACGCGGTTTCAGCACGAAACAGTAACAGGTCTGGTTCAAATACTTAATAATGACTATTAAAATTAATACCTTGGGTTCTTGCACCTCTTCTTTCTTAATAAATGCTTGTGCAATGTTAATCCCTCCAGCTGGCTTGCTCTTATTTCCATGGTTAGAAAGACTCTTTCCAACCCGTTCAGTCAGTTTTTGAATAACAGTTCCTATAAATTCATAAAACAAATTACATTGACAACTTTGATTCACAAAGGCAGGCATGACAATTGCTCTTGAGGCTTCACTGTAAACTTCCTAAATATCTTCCGCAAAGTAAAAGGCTGAGAAAGACTGTTTTGAACAAAAGTCACTCTGAGGCACAGACTGTCTCTTTTTCGGCAGGTACGCAGCTAATGTGATACTGATCTAAATTGTAACCGACATCTCTAAGCGCTATAGTAATATCTTATCAAAAGAGTAAATTGCATGCAAACACGCATACACGTGACTGGATAGTCTGCCTTCATTATTTTCTAACACAGTTATTATAACCAAATGCAAAATCATGCACAGCTGTTACAACGTGAATCTAAAAAAGAAGGGAAAAAAACCTTTTGAGGTTTTGGAAGGCGTTTCCATTTCTTCAATTTCACTTTCCTCTGCCCCATCCATATCACTTTTGTCAGAAGCCATCTGAAAAGCACTGACTTGGCTGCTTGATGTTTTTGACTGCTTTTGCAATAATTCTGGTGATACGTACAGCTGTTTACTGTCATCTTCATCTACTTCTTCTTCTGAACTGAATGGTGGAGTTCTAAGCAAAAAGACATACAACCTGGGGGCTTACTGGGTTTCAGTGACTGCAATGACATACACATACTTAAGATTCCTTGTATTTTTACAGTAACCTGTGCATTTTTCTTATATTGAAGGAAATAAAAAAAAAAAACCTCCCATAAATTTGAGCTACCCATAAAGCCATTCAAAAAGAAATTTTTGCTGCTAAGTAAACTCAAGAAGTTATCACAATATATGTCTTTTATTGTGAGATCTAAGAGATGTCTTATCTCTTGGACGTGATTATTTCCGCCTACGTAACTATCTTTACAAAACCAACACACCAACATATAAAAAGCCTTGCCAAGCAAACAACAATAGACTTTCATGGGAGAGCAAAGCTCAGGGCCATGGAATTTGCGCCACAGAAAGTCTGTTCAGGTATTCTGTTTGACAAAAATAATTTAGGAATTTTCCATAACCGACTCTCAAGTTAGAATAACTGTTGAGTTGGTAATTAGATGTTAACAGCCAGACCCAACCTACTTCTGTCTTGACGCGTTCAGAATTATGTCATGAATGGTATCCAGAAAAAAAGAAAAAAAACAGTGCAGAAAATTACAAAATAATGTGCCCAGTGAGACCCGGAATATTGTGCGTAATTCTTGTTATAGTAAGAAAATATCAACAAACTGAAAAGATAAGGTCAAAGTCTTTAAATGCAACTAGCTTGGAATTTATTGGATTTTGATTGTATTGACTGTCTCTCTCTGGTTTCCAATATGGAGAACATCTGCTGAAATAAGAATATGCTGGCTTTTAGAGATTATAATAATGGTCTCAGACTGGGGAGGGGAGAAGGGGGAGATGGAGAGTCCAGAAAAGTGTTCATAATTTGAACTTAATAATAGCTTTCATGTTGCGAGCACCAAAAACGTTTTCTTCAAAAATACAAGGGGAAAAAAAAAACATACGTGATACTAGATGCCTTTCTGGAAACTTCATTTCCGATGAGCTTCCTGAATCAAAACATAACAAGACAAGTTATCTCAAGGCTGGCAGTCAACCAGAGAAAGTTTATACAGAACAGCTATGAATTCTTCACTAAATTCTTACAATATATTAGCATGAAACAGTCACATCCGTTCAAAAATAATAATAATAATAATAAAAATCAATCCCACGAGGGATTTTTACCCGAGGTATGAGGACTGTAAGAGTAGCATCCCTTACTTTGGTGTAGATGTATTCTCAGCAATGGCTGCTCTTTGCTCAGCTGGGCGGACAGCCGTCGAAGACCGTTTTACTGGTTTTCGTGGTATGGCAGATGAGGAAATTCCCAACTGACCGAACTTCTGCTTACCTACACACAAAGTTTTCTGTTTCATTAGTAGAAACAATGCTTGGCATCTTTAATGCCAGCATCTGATTTCTTTCAAAAATTAAGTATCTCTTTACTGCAGATTATGAATTTAAAGAAAAAAAGTACTTTTTTTTTTCTTCAGAACAGTCCAGAGTTACCATGCTTCTTTCCAATACACGAGATAAATTTTCTACAATTAAACATATCATCAATAGCTCTTTAAAGGAAACAGTGTAGTTGGCCTTAACTATATAGAATAATTAAGTGAAAAATTCTGAAAGCAGCTACAGAGAAGTGTTTTTAGCTAAAACACATCTAGAATATGTTCCTGGATAAAACATATTACGTACCACAGTGATAAAACTTAATAAAACTTAAATATATACAAATTTAACCTTCCAAAGGAATATGAGGACTGGAAACAGTTCTGTTACAAGACGTTGACTTCTCTTCAACCCTAAAGCTGACTTGGCGTTCAAGATACTGTCGAATTCGTTGAATGTCAGGCTCTTGCTTCAGTTTGAGTTCTCTGGCAGATTCAATAGCACGCAAAATTTTATTTAAGCGATCATTCGGGATACCACGAACACCCTAAAGAAACAAACATTGTATTGTAAGCACAGAGGCTATTGTTTCTGGAATTTATATCCTAGAATTGTACACATTATTTAAACTTCAAATATTAAAAAGCTTGTAGAAAAATCATATAAGCTGAAAGAACTGCTCTTGGGTGTGGCCATATTGTCCACTGCTCTAATTTGATGGAAATTCCCTCAGGCTAATGAATTACACTGATTTATAACGGTTGGAAATTTAGCTCTGGTTTTTCTAAGTTGAGGGTTGTGGTACAGAAGCGAGAAAATAATAAAGAAGTGGGTCGAATGTTACTCCTCTTTTAAAGAACTCAAAATAATCTCACTGCTTTAATTCCCAAGGATTCCAGTTTCTCCTCCAGGGCTTGCTCCAAAACAACTCTTAACTCTTTAGTTAAAGAAGGATCAGTCTTCAAAGCGTTTATTAAATGCTGGTTACTTCTACCTGTTTTATGATCGTCTTTCTCAATTTCTGAAATAAGAACAGAAAAATGCATCTAAAAAGACATGTCAAAAAACCACGCTACACAAAACAGTTAAAAACTGAATTGAGGCATGCTTTTTAAATTTTTTTTTTTATTTAATTTTTATTTTTTACAAACACCATAGACATACAAGTGCACTTTTGGTCTACGTGGAATCTATTCTTTTTAAAATCCGGTCAGCTCACTTGGAAACTAACTCAGCATCTAGCACTCACCATCTTGAGTGCCTTAGTTTTTCTTCTTACAGAATGACTGTAAAGATACATGCTTGAATATTTAACAACAGAGATCTTTGCTTTTGAAACTGTTCTTTGGAACTTCTGATAAAGACAGACTGTCTTCTGATAATTAAGTCCTCTAAAATTGGTATTTCAAACGAAAGCAAAACTCTGGCAGGAATTAAAAGAGGAAAATGAGAAACCTGATCACAGGAAGAGATTCAAGCAAAAACCTACTGAGCTCAAACCTTTGGAAAGTCCTAACACTTAAAAAAAAAAATCTTGGTAGAAACAAAACCGCCATCTGAGGCAGACTGTTTCACAGAATACACGGGTGATACTACTTATCTTTAAAACTCCTTCAAATACAAAGTTCACTGTCATGTTTTCTCCTATGCAGGTCAATGACACCATCATACATACTAAAAACCAAAGAACTTTCTACCTCTATCCCTTCTTTCAAGTGTCAGTAAAAACACAAACTCTTACACAAGATAGAAAGAATCGTAAGATGGATTCTTAACCTAAATTGAAGACTGACATTTAAGTTAAGCCAAAGCATTGAAAGGTCATACAGGAGCGTAAAGAAGCAAGACACACCCACTTGGAACCTGCCTGTGAGGTGTCTCTGCCAAGAGGGAAATCTTACCGAGTGCCACTCGTACACCAAGTGAAGCAATAATCAGTGTGAGCACGGTACCTGCTTCTGGCTGGCAGTGGCCAGCAAAGACGGCAAAGCACACACAGAGGTGTCCACAACTTTCAACTGTTTTCTTTCAAAACAAATGTGCCATCTTTCCTTTTACTTAAAAAGTGTCCCATTTAGTTCTCATCCAGAAGAGGACTTGAAAAAGCTTCAAAACACACAAAGTATATCTAGGCTGTTCTAGGACGCTTTCAATGGATCCTGGAAAGAACTAAAAGAAATAAAAACTGAAAGAGTCCGGCTACCATGCTAAGAGACCTACACTGAAGACGACAATACCTGGCTAAAATTTTATCTGCCCTTGGGAACTCTGCAGACAACTCATTTCCTGACAGACGTGTGGCTAAAAGCGATCTGGCTGGAGAGTCGAGTCCCAGAAGAGGCAAACTGCTGGTCGGAGCTGAAAGGTAGGACTACCAGACTGGCCCCAATCTGGAAAAGGCGCACCGCATAGCACAAAATTTTCCCAGAAAGTCTGACATGAGACACAGTACATTTTAAGTGGAAGGCTCCAAGGAGCTCGCTGAAAGTCCTGTACCTTTCCGATGTTAACCCTTGCAATAAAATAGATCCAGCTAAATCATTTTTTAAATTCATAATTACTTCATACTAGCATGGGTAACGAGACTGTCCAGTATTATCCTAATTAATGACAATATTAATTCTTGCTAATTAACTTTAACCAAATACTCTTTGTCAGGAGCCAACTGTTCAAGGAATTGTTTTCTTACTAATTTTTGTTTAAAAAATGAACAAACCAAAGAAAGCACTGTTAGATTTGACAGCTTTGCTCACAAGAGACCTTAAGGGTGATACACTGTCTCAGCTCCTACATAATCCTGTGAAATAATCCGCCAAGTCAAGAATTTTCACACTCTCCCTCATAAATGGCTGTCATTGAAAACAAAAAAATCTAGGTCTGTCCTTTCAGACTGCATTCTTTCTTTCTTTCTTTCTTTCGTGCTGTAGGCCATGCCTTTAGGCACAGCAGAAGACAATCGATCAAGAGAGATGATGGCAAGCAAGAGAAATAGCAGAAAGAATGGCAAAAATGTAAGCAGTCCTTATTTCAGATTGGACAGAGTCAATGGGTTTTCCCTGGGGAAATTTCTCACTTAAGCATAGATGTATTTAAATGACACTTCTGTTTTCAAAACAGCAGTATTCCTTCAAAAATTAAATTCACTGACTATGAAGTTCAAGACTGATTTTTTTTAAATTAATTTATTTTACACACAGCACAGATTATCATGCTATTCAGTTACTTGATTCTTCATCTAAAGTACCGCCAGCTCCCTCCAGCAGAACACCACGCAGGATGAACCAACACTTTTTGATCTGTCACTCCGAGTGCGGCCTTGCCCAAGTTTTCCTCAGATGAAGCAGAGGACCAGCTGCCAACTTGGGATTCCTAGCTATCAGCATGGGCCAAGTCACCAACCCTGGGCACAACCCTGGCTGGAGTTGTGGCTGTGTAGAGGTAGGCATAACTTAGATTACTTGCAAAAGTATCTTCGGTCCATCTATAAAAGTTGGCAGTTTCAACCTCCACTTCAGCAGAAAATTCCTTCCTCTGCCTGAACTATTTATCTGCTTATCCTAAGCACGAAAAAGTGAGCATACACTGCAATAGCATCAACACCACCAGATTAAACCAAAGAATTTTCTAGTGAGGGGGTATTCCACATCAATCATTTTTGTTCTGCTTATCTCACCTGCCTTTAGACATACAGAATATGCTTGCTTTAAAAAATTAAGAAAAATTTCCACATAAACATATTGAACTTGGATAAGGAAAACATAATATTTACAAGCACCAATGGCATAAAGGAAATCGACAAGTACAAGGAATGTTCCCACCCAAATCAGATAAGCATATTCAAGCACAGTGAAAAATACTGTACACATCAAATAATATTCACATTTTTATTTTCAAGAAAAACACGTCACTGCATTTTGTTCTGAATCAACCATTACCTTTTTCCTCTTCTGAAAGCTCCTCTATGGGCTCCAGCATATGTACCAAGGGGGCCTGCTCTAATAACGAGGAAGAACAGGAACACCAGACAAACAGGACAGAAGAAGGTCAAGGTCCAGAGAGGGAAAGTAAGGCAAAAAAAACACACTGATATCAATTTTCCTGACTGCTGACAACCTGCTTAACCATCACAAATCCAAGGCAATGTGACTCTTCATAGTCTTAAGTACTGCCTCAATAAGAAATTTTCACAGAGAAGATCCTAACACAACAGTTACTTCGGGAGTGATTCAGTTGCCGAAGCATTGCTGTCTGGTGTCATCTCCAACACACCAGCTTTAAGCCACCTGCACAGGGCTAGCTGATTCATCACAGAACTACAGACAACCCTAGAATGGTACCCAGGGGCCAGGTGAAGTGGTTTTAGGCACCTACAAAGACAAAGCCACCGAGGAGCAAGTAAATGAATACTTTCATCCATCATAAGATGCATTTTCATTTAAAAATGCATTCTTTAGGTATTGTTTATGTGCATTTTGTGCATTAAAAGTTTACAAAAGGCAAGTGAAATGGATGGATATAGAAATCCTCAGAAAACATACATTAAAAAACATGTTAACTTATTAATCCAGAGAATTAGGAAGTAGTGAATCCATATGTGCAAGGCGTAAAATTTATCCATATATAGAGAGAAATTTCCAACAAAATTTAAAATGTTCAGTGAGTTCAAAATAGTGAGATTTAGTATTATCATGTGCTTTAAAGAAACCTTGAAACATCCTCTGCTGAGAAAAAGGCTTCCTAAACACATTGAAATTATTATTCTGTAGGCTATCAGGAATAACTGGCTTTATTCAAGTGAAGCCAGAGTACAGTTTATTTACCATTTTATAGACTTCATATATAAGAGATGCACTTTCAGCATTCAACTACTGGCAGCATAGGAGGAAAGTTATTGGCCAGTGTTTTGAGCCAACATATATTTGCCCCAGCCTTCACAAGAATCCTTTGGCACTGTAAGTTGTTGTTACTCTGTACTGGTGGAAGGGGAAGAAGTGACATTACTGCAAAGATGTCTGCTCTTCATCACTTCTTCTACAATAGGGTATAAGTATGAATGCAATGGGATGAGTTAACACAGTGAAATGGGCATTTGGAGCTGATGATACAATGTCCCATCTTCAATATTCCCCACCTGATCTGGGACTGAAGAGTGTGCTGTAAACCCTTCTGTACGGTAACTGCTCTCTCCGTGCTTTCTGTACTTGAAGTTATGTTCTTGGAAAAGCCTCTCAATTGCTCATCCAAGCAGGTTACAAGACTTAAGGTTTGTTCCAACACAGTTTGCCCTACAAAAAGTTCTAAGAAAAAAAAAACGCTTCCTACACCCACCACAAGCTGCTAACAAGATGCTAGTGTCAGTATGTTTTATGGAAACACTTAAAAGCAAAACTCCGAGGAATGGATTGACAAATAGGTTTCTGGTCTTTAAGGCTGTAAATTCAACAGTGGACAGAGCATTACAATATGATCCTCCATACTACTGAACTCTTAAAGCCGCTCTGATGCACCGCTGCCCTGTACCAACTAGTACTGTCCAAAGCAATGTTCAGGAATTGTTTGGGAACACTTCCAAAAGCCTGCAGTGACTCTGTGTCAGAAGACAGAGCCTGAAGCACAGATGAGCAATGCTCTGGTGCAATTTAATTCTGTTGCGTGGGCATAGACGCTGGAGTTTCTTGGCTGGACCTACGACACAGCCAGTTGCTACGTAATTGGATTTAATCTACAGTAATTTCACCTGTACTTTACTCAGATGCAATCTGCTTAAAGGTGATGACTCAGCTCACCACAAGCCCTTGCTGGGTAACTGCATTTTGCAGGGAAAGCCCAGTCCCCAGAACTCAGACCTGAAAATAATCTGCAGAGCTGGAATAAAGGTGCATGCTTATCTTCCTTGGTATACTAGAAATAGAGGAAGTTAAAACCAGGAAAAGAAGAGCTGCAAGAACAAAACCAAAGAAGTATCACTGCTGTGAACAATATGGTTGTGCGCTGCATGAAGACAGAGGAGATCAAACCCTAACGCATGAGGGAGCGGAACATGCGGAAAATTCAACTTCTTCAGCATAAGCTCACACACTCTGTGAGACATTTACCAATCATCATCTTGGTATTCACCATAACCAAAAGCAGCTTGGTTCACCATTCCCTTCAGCTTACAGAAAGACAGGTGATCCCCTCAGGAACCCCGCTCCTGAAGTTTACCAGAAATGTGCATCTTCTAGCAGTCTGATCAGACCTCTCAGCTCTTTAGTGCACATCCTTGAAGTGAGTGGCACCTCAGTAACAGCAAGCTTATTGTCAGGAATCATTTAAACACCAGGGTACCGGTAGAACTGGGGATTGCATCACTCTTGCAGTTCAGATGTAACCTCAATTATACTTTGTTCACTGACACCGTTTGAACCCTGACTCTCAGATCCACCCCTTTCTCAACTATAAAACAGATAAATATCAACTTCATACTTGAAGCTATTCAGGCAGGCTCTGCTGCTGCTACATTGCTTAACTGATTCTTCTCAACTCAACCATAACTCTCTTCTGCTGATCAACATCTGCCTAAGCCTAATTCTAACCCAATTCTATCCCTGTAAAACCTTTGCTCAGCAATAACCAGGTGTCTCTGGGTGAATCCAGCCCTTTGCAGACCCTGCTGCAAAGCAATTTCTTCTGCTGCCTGAACCACCTGGACTCCAAACAACCTTACTTGGTCCTCCCCAACAGTCCCATGCCAGATCCTGAGCAAAGGGCTCACATCGATACCGTTGCTGAATTCTCTGCCTAGCCCTAGCAACAAATTCTAGGTACATCTCCACTTCACGCCAGCAGTCAACCTCACTCCTGAACACAACCTTAGCTTTACTACCAGGTTCAGACTTGAACCAAACTAAACAGCAGCTGCAAACACCAGTCTTACTGCAAACAGGCTGCAATCCTATATCATCGGCTGTTGCTGGCCTGAAGCCAGCCATATTAATACTAGTTACCATTAAGGCCAGCAACCTTCAGACGACCTCCACAATGATGGAGGAGTTTTTCCCATATCTTCCAGAATAATCTCTTCTGCCAGCTAACGTGTGGGTGGAATTATGTCTGGAATACTTTGATAAATCATTAAATTTGTTTCAAGGAATACTTGAAGAAATTTTCCATGCAGGTGGAATAGGAAAGTATATTTCACAATAGTGAGTAATTCAGGCTGTTTGTATTTCCAGCATGTCATATATTACTTTGTCTGTTTTTACCTAGGAAAAAAAAATAACAACAACAAATGAACACAATATTCTGACAGCACTACTGGAAAAACTCTGTCTCCTAGTCACTATGTGAAGCAGAAATCCTATCTACTTACTCTGAAATATGAAATGCTAAAATACGTTTAGCCTGAACAGAAATGTACAACTGTCTATAGTGGAGAGGGCCCACAGCAGGCACTTTGCAGTTGCAATACAAAAGCCAAGGATAAAATAGAGAACCTGTTTGCTGTAAATTGCTTCACTTCTTGAAGATCTAAGGGATGTAAGCCATGGTTACAGTCATTGTTTGCTCCTTGAATTTTCTTCTTGTTTATGCTCAAATTCCACATCCAAAGAGCTGCTAGACTTAATCTGTGATTCCTGTCACTTTGAACATCATTTTTGAATAATATATTTTTCACTTAATTGATGAGTGGCAAGACATATATTGCATATAAGCAGCATAAATATCAATTTCAAACCAGTACTCATGATACATTTTAGACGCTTACCTGAGGCCTCTAAGATTGGAACCTAGTTATCTCAGACCCCTGCCTTCTACAGTCAATGAAGAGACACAGAGCAATTCAGCTTCAAAGAGCAACTCAGATCTTAGTTCAGCTGAACCAAACTCTGGAGGTGCCCCTTTTCTCTTAACTCTCTAGAAAGACTACTTTGACTAAATTTTCCACAGTTGCTTCATTAATGCCAAGACTGAGTCACAGGTGTTAATAGACAATCTAATTAATCTTTGCTTTTTAGCTACTGTCTTTAATTCCACCCACTATTATTGACCTAACAAAGATTAAATATTGAACACGTATCAAGATTTCAAGAGCAATATAGAAGCCAAAGTCCATTTAGTTCATCCGCTGCCTTTTCGTGAAACTGAAGCCATCTTTGAAAAGACTTAAATTATATCTGTGCAACACTACAGCTACCTTAAGAATTCAAAGAAGAATGGCCTGTTACTAGGATGACATTATTAGATCTTCAAGAAATCAGAAACATCAACACAAAAGCAGCAGGCTAATATAGTTATTCCAATTTACACTTAAGATACTTCATTCATAATTTGGGTACCTTTTCACAGCACCGATTCAAGATGTGCAGAAGTAATGTTAAGATGCAAAAGTTCCAAGCCACTTTGAAAAGTGTCCTGAAGTCCATGTAAAAGAGTCTTTCCCTGCATCAATTTTCTCTCAAACAGGAAAGAAAAGAAAGAAAAGAAAAAGAAACATATTCTATACGCAGGCAATTGTTTGGCAGGAAAGCTACAGCTCTTCTGATTTCAGAGATGATCTGTGCTAAATAATTTTATGTACAGAAGTTAGCAGCAAGCACTTCTGTTTCCATAATGGCGTGAGATGCATCCATGATATCTTAATTCAGTACGTAATTCAATCCCTTGACAAGTCCTGAAAAGTCTGGGAAAAAAAATCGCTATAATTTCTGCTAACCTTTATATCCAGAAATTAGGTAGGGTAAGTTTTAAAAAAAAAAAAGATCCAGAAGGGAAGAAAGGGGACAGACAGAGAGACCTGCAGAAATAAATAAAATAATCATCAGCACAGGAATCTGAAGGAAACACCTTATTTGAGATTTCATAATAAAGTGATAGTGAATCATTTGTATATCAAAGGCAGGAACAGACTTTTCTACCTTGAGAAATTTCATAAGGTGCCCAAAACTTTATATCTGAAGCAGCAAGAAATTAGGAAAAAAAATCGAAATGAGCTGATTTTAATTGTCAGAGTACAGAAAATAGAGCGTTCACAGAATTGTTTTCTCTTGGTCCAAATGGAAGTGAATGCACTAAAAAAAAAAAACAGTGCTTGACAAGCACTGTGAAGTGTGTAAGCCAGTAGGAGGAAGATATTCATAAGACTTTAGCTCTTAAATACAGCCAAAGTACTTGCTGTGAGACCTCTTAGCTGGAACAAGCACTGCTGTGTTGGTGCAACATTCTGAATGAAAAAATTATTGGACTATTAAAAATACTATTACTATTACTATTCGTGTTATTACTTTTCTCCAGACAATTCATCTAGATACAGTTTCACTTAAAAGCTTCTAGCAATGAACAGCTGCCTAGCATAAGTTAGTAAGAAATACCTGTCTTGTTCAAATAACTTCGCTAAATTAATAAAATCCCTTTTCCCTAGCTTAGTAACGCTTGTCACAAATATTTTGAAATCAACACTTCAGCTTTTGTCAGCTTTTCACTCTTGATCAAGTTATGTAATGCTTTTGTTGTATACTGCCCCTTCTCTTTTTCAACAAATTCAGAAACTTCTGACATGAGGAAGTAAAATTTTGTACATTTTTCTTTGACAAATCACATTTCTTCTCTCCTTAACAGGTTTTAAATTTAAGAAAAATAATAATAAATCTGTACTTCATATTATATCAATAATTAAAATAACTAATAAACTACTGGTTTTAAAGTGTAATTATTTTACTTGCTCAAAGTTCATTTTTCATATTACTTTATTACTTGAATTGCAAGTAAGAAATTAACTGATCACTGAATAGTGGAGAGTCTTGTTTTCATATCAATATTTTGCATAAAAAAAATGAAAACTATTTTCACAAAGCATAAAACAATACAAATTAAGGTTTCTCCCTTTTCCCCCAGTACTAAACAATACTGTAATGTATATGATCTATATGTGACTCTGGAAGAACTATCTAGATGTAATGACTGTCTAGTTGATTATTACTACTGTATTTTTTTTTTTTTTATCCTTGACATGATAAGTCACATGAAAATTACAGTATTTCAAGGCTTATGAAACAAATGTCTCCACATATTTTTCTCTCTACAAATTCCAATGTATGCATATACCAGAAAATACGTATATTTTCTAAAAGAAAAAATACATATCCTCTTCATATTTATTTTAACTGACCTTCAAGCACTCCAGTACTGTAAAAGTCTGCTAGGAAATATTCTCAATTTTTTTTTCCCATTTTTTTCTTTTCAGCAGAGTCCCTTTCCAATTACTTCACAGGAATCTTCAATGCAAACATGCAGCAAAGTGATTCAAGTTACATTATTTCAATGAGACTACTCTTACAGCTATAATTTGACAGAACATATTTGAGAAGAGAGGGTTGGATATGCAGGCACTGAATCTGGACCTATTGCATAAACTCACCATACATCACAGGTAGGCTTGATTTACATTCTTCAAGACGCTCAACAGTAGTGTTTTCTAAGAGGGCATAAAAGTAAAAAATAAAGTGAATATATTAAAACAAACAATAACAGATATAGATTCATAAATGTAGCAGTATTTAATCATTATTATGAGTGACAATTTTTTGCTTTAATGGGAAAAATCAAACAAGTTGCTTACAAAGTAAAAAATGGTTCCTTGCAATAAATGTACAATCTCTAGGTAGGCTTAATATTTTCAATACCTCTAGAAGCAGGGAAAGAAATTAGTAATAAAATCGTCACTGAACTGGAATGCAAACCTTCACCCATCAGATCACCTCTTTGGTCACATATATATGTCGTCTTTGTGTCACAGGAAAAAAGCATTGGCTTTTTTTTTTTTGGCCCAAAGCTACTTAGTTGAGCCTATCCTGATCAAGGCTCGTATCTTCTCTTCTATAAACCCTATCTATACCACGTATAGAGTGTAGCCTTGAAGTGAACTAACACATCAATTCTACATTCCCAGGCTCCTGTCTGGGGCCTAGGAGCAAATTCACTTGTGCTCCATAGTTTTATACTTGTCTGTGCTTCAGCACGGCAGAGCATGACCAGCTTCAGTTGAGAAACCATGTAGCCATACTATGGCTGTTTTCTCCTCAAACTAACCTACTCCCTGCTGTTAAAATTCAGTGCAAGCCAATGTCCTGCTAATAAAGCAAGGTGGTTTTCAAACTGAGCTTAGAATTAATCCGGCTCTCGTCATCTATTGCAGTAAATCTATTCCAAGTCACCGTAACTGCAGCATCAACTATAACGCTTTTTGTGGTACAGGGCTGCATCACAAAATGCCATTAACAGGTTTAGCTACTTTTAATGAACTTCAGATGTTAAAGCATTGCACAGACAAAAAATATCATTAGAGTTCTTAAAATTCTTTAAACATAAGTATTTTAACTGATCATTTAATCACTTTTGTCTAACCCTTTCAGCATCTTCCCTTTTGTGGGTTCTGCAGCCTAAGGACAATCAGGCATGAAAAATAATTAAGATCACACTTCATAAAGAAAAAACGAAAGTTGTTTATGTAATATGAAATAGAAGTGCTGTATTTCTATCACATCTCTTCACTGCTCAAGCTATCAGCTTTGTACCTTACATGTTCTTACAGCTGCAGAACATGTACTTTCAAGAGGCATGGATGCATTGTAACAGGAAGCTACCCCGTGAAATTGCAAACGTTGATTTGATTTCAAAACGTCTATTTTTTACAAATTGAAACTTTTGTTTCAGCCAAGCTGCTCAAATGAGAAAAAAAATCTGCTTCTGTTTAGTTTGTACTTACTGTCATATGGTTTGATGCTTGCAGCTGATTTTGTGGACAATTCTTTTATCTAAAAGAGAAAAGAGAGATACATGAATAGTTAAAAATTTAATCGATCAATATCTCGAAACGTATACCTAGTATGAAATATCTAGTTTCAGTACTATTCCACAACAGAAATTACTGCTTGTGGGAAAAAAACACTTCTGTGGAACTCCGTTCTACTATTCAATGCATGTTATACTCATGCTTAATCGATGTTCAAGACTTCTTTCTGTTTGTTGTCTTAACGCGCCCATGTTGTGCTCTTGTTTTGTGCACCGTGTATAATACAAGCTATAAAGTGAAATGAGAGTGGATTTATGGGTCACCTCAGCACTTACAGCTCCAACACTTTCTGCTTCAGCAATTCATGTTCAGTTTTGCAAATCTAGCTCTACTCCAGGGAAACCCTAAAGTACACATTGATTTTAAATGTATCAGCAATTCCCCTGTCTGCTCTACAGTTTTATCAGTTTGTCTAGGAGTCATGTATTTTTGGATTCCAAACACTAGAACTCATTACAACAATCTTGTGGCAGACAAAATCCTGTTCACTATCAGAAATTCTTCATCTGTAGAGGTCTTTGGTGACTGCAACTTAGTAATCTTTTAACTTTGTACAGAACTTATTAAAACATTTGGTTTGTTGAACCTTTCATTCTAAATCCTGTTTTAATTCCTGTGTCTCTTTTCCAGATCTATTCTTATTTATTAATGTGCTTTTCAAAGTGTAACCAAAATACTCCAGTAATACTCTTACCAACTGGTAATATGAACTATGTAACTGGAGATCATATTGGAAAATGTTTCTCTGTTTCCTATGCTCTCTGAAACCAAGTGCTTCACAAAACAGACCTGCTTCTTCTGAGCAATAATCAGATCATTCTGCTCCTGAATCCTCTGCCCCAGTTCTTCTATCCTCCTCTTGTAAAAGGCATTATTTTTATTCAGGTCTTCTCTCACTGATAATTTAAGCTTCTCAATCTGTGACAGGAGCTAGAAACCAAGCAAAAGAAAAGCAACATAATAGTGTCATATAAAACACTTTAAAGCAATAAGATTTAAGCAAGCAAGTATTATATTTAAGTATTTTTAACACTTTTTTCAGCAAAAATGTAATGTCTCTTTTGATTTCATTGGGACTTGCATATATTATGAAACAGAAGCCTAAATCATATTCTATTTGTACAGGGAAGACTATCTGAATCTCAAAACAAAGAAAGGGGCATGCAAACACAGTGCTGAGATCACATAAAAATAAGGTTGCAGGAAAAAGCATATGGCTATATAAAAATGTTTGGTTATAAATAGTGTCAAATAATGATATTTTAAGGAGACAAGATGTGAATTTGCATGATAAACCTACTATACGTTAGCTGTGAATGCAGAAGAAAGGGAACAAAATTTTAGGTGCACCATCTCAGAAGTAATACTTACATTCCTCCTCCCTTATTCTATTCTTGCATGTATGTGGGTGTATCATAAACTACATCCTTTCTGGGGGAATGTTCCATGGTTCCTCCCCACTGCTTTCTTGCCAAAGGAGGAGAAGTAATGGCCAGACCACTATGATCTGCTCAGTTCTTACATGGTCACGCAGATGGAAAGGAAAATGAAAGGAAAGGAAGCAAGAGAAACAAAGCAGGAAAGAGATTAAAAAGAAATGCAGACATACAAAAAAACCCTGAGGAATAAAGCTCTGTATAGTAAAATATATAAGCCAATGCAAAACAAAATGCCGTGGTGTTTTTTGCTTGAAAAGCTGAACAGATTCTGAGTTTGAAAGCTACAACAGAAAAAGCAGCAGGGAGGTGAAAGAAAAGAGAAAAAAAAGACTGCGAAATGCCGTAGCTTTATGGCAGCTGAAGGTGCAGGGCAGATGAAAGTTACATATTGGCAAGTTATATCTCAACTATCCAGCATATCCACATTACACAGAAAACACTATATAATACAGTGTTCTTCGCCGTAGCTTTATGGCAGCTGAAGGTGCAGGGCAGATGAAAGTTACATATTGGCAAGTTATATCTCAACTATCCAGCATATCCACATTACACAGAAAACACTATATAATACAGTGTTCAGAATTAGTTGTGAATTCTTCAAAAGACAGGTACAGTTTCAGGCATCTGTCAAAATCTTAAATGATAAATTCCTTTTCAACTCTAACCTTGACAGAAACTCCAAGATCCCAACATAACTGAAATACAACAACAAATACCTCCAGGAGGACACACTTTCTGAAACCCTTGAGACGTAGGCTTTCTAATTCCACTAAGATGTATTACTGCATAGTAAGAACTACTGAAAAGGTAAGAAATGTATCGCCTTCTAGCATACATGGTTTGCTGTGCCACTCACCAGCGACTTTTCCGTATCATGATCTTGACGAAGGGCTTGTATTCTAGATGTCCATTTACTTTCCTGCACAAAGGAAATCAACATTAACAGTTAATAACAAATTAACATCTACTTCAACACATGCAGATTTAGTTCTCCAAATAAAGCACAAGTACTAAAAGGATTATTGATTATATGAAACTTGAGTAGCCCTACATTTAAAACACAGAACATTAATTAACCATTAATCAGTACGTTTTACACACCTGAGTGTAGTTTTCTTAGCAATTGCTCTGGAAAACACATTTTTGCTCTGGGTTTGTATACACAGTGACTGTGTACGAAAAATACACAAGTATTTTGATACATCTGTTTACTGATACTAAGAGAAATGAAAAAGGCTTTTTGGTGGGAAGGTTCAGCCTCCACTGCCATACCACCAATATCTGCCTCTGACATCATGGGCCAATATCATAAAGTAGGAGGCATTACTTTTGGAGCATCCTCATATTTGGCATAAAAATGAAAAAACAGCCTTAATACTTGATTTTTAAAGTGAACTGAATTTTCTTTAACAAAATAAAAAACACAGTAGCACTAACTGAATTTTCCACATCTTTGAGCAGAAGTGACCAAATTTCTGGATACCAGCAGTTTGCAAAGACCTTCACGTTCCCAGAACCGTGAGCTTGCTTCAAAGGGTCAAGGAAAGAGAGTAAAAATATTTGTAGTTATTCCAGAAGACCTCACAACTCATTTTTTGGGATATTTGGACCTGGATTTGCAAGTAAACCTTAACGCAACAATGTCAGCCTCAGCCCTTCTCCGCTCCATCCTATGGATGGGACGTTGGCGTGCCCAACAGCTTTCCACCAGTCCAGCATTTGTACCAGTCAGGTGATACAGTCCTGGCCCAGGAGCTGCACATGACAGGTTGAAGTGCTTCACATGGCTTAAAACCCACAGGTTGGCAAATACTGTCTGAAAGTTTCTCAACAATTCTCCCCCCCCAATTTTGGAAAACTGAAAACTTGAATCTTTCCGTTATTTCTTATCAGCAGCATCACAGATCAGCAGATGTAAATGGTTCATTAGAGCTTTCTGAAACTGAAATGCAACCAAACTACATTGGTAAAGACAGATATTCCCTTACTCTTCATTATTAAACGTACCGATAAATAAATAACAATCAAGGATAACGGAAATAATTCCTTGACTTCCATTACAGAGACTGTAGTAAACAGTACTGGATTCTAAAAACAGCTCTTTTAGACATTGATAGGGATGAACATTCTACTTTTGAATTTAAAATTCTACTCAGAGGCGTACAAAAATAAGAAGAACACGTGCAGTCTGTCAGAAGCAATATATTAAGGTAAAGTGTTACCTGTTTTTCAAGAAGTTTAACCATTTTGTGATAATCCTGAGTACTCTGATGCTTTTCTTCTATAAATTCTTGGCTGTCTTTCAGTGTCCCTAAATTGGATTTTTGCATATTGGACGTTTGTAATGTTAATAGTTGCTAAAAGGAGGGAGGAAAAAAAGATTATGGCCCAACTATATATGAAGATTTTGTTTTACAAAACTGTCAGTGAAAAATCTCCTTTAGACATAACTACACATAAATCATAACAGATTCTTCCCACATTTGTCACAAGCTGAGCGTTTATCAAATCTCATGTAATTATTTGTCATTTATCATGAGTTCAGCATTTATCAAATTTCATGTAATTGTTAATACATACACCTTACACAAACAAACATTGCAAATATACACAGAAACTAGCACCCACAAAATATCAGTGCTCTGATAACGTCACGTGAATTTTTTTCCTGACCTACCTTTTACAATTCGCATTCTAGTCAGAACTCGGGGAAGCATTTCTTTTCATTGTATTGAAAAGATGCAGTTCTAGTGCCAGGTCCGTAAAGCAGAGACTAGTCCCCTTCATGTCACTCATGAGAATATCAGTATTATGCATGTCTAACAGACAACAATAACAACACCATCTACTAATCTATAAACAGGCACTTAAAACATTGAAGAGTCGGAAAAAAACTGACCAGGTTACTGAGGGCATAATTCATTCATTCAAAACTGACATTAAAAAGAACTGCAGTTGTGTAGGTAAAATACCAGTTTACAGGGATACAGTTATAGCTATTATTCCACCATAATCTCTGAAGTTTTGTATGAAGTTCTTTAAAATGACTACATCACATTTTAAACATCTGAAGCTCACTATTTACTGTAAAAGATTCATGTCTTAAAATGTTAGAAAACCTAAGTCACTCACATTTTCTAATGTTGAATTTCTAGAAGATAACTCCTTAAGCTCTTGCATAAACATGTTTTTCACTTTTTCTATTTCATCAGCTAATTTTGCTTTTTCTTCTTCTTTCCATTTATGAAATGATTGTAGAATTTCTTCTTCTTTTGATTTTTGCTCTTCACACTCCTGAAATTATTTTTAAAACATCACCAGTTATTTTTCCCTCACACACAATCCTACTTCAAGCACTCAAACTATGTGTGGAAAGCAGCAACTTTCAAAGGACAATACTGCAATATTAAAAGCAAGAAAAAGCAAGTTTCTGAAGAATTTTGGGGTTACAAACAATACATCTCGCTAGCAAAACAAGTGAGCCTCTAGATGTTTTGGCAGTTCATTATTTTTCTTTGAATAAGCACACGTGAATGACCTTACTTAGACATATCAGAGATCTACCTAATTCAGTACCAGAGGCCGTTAAGTGTAAAAGTAGGAAAGGAAAATAGCAGGGCAAGCAAGTAGCACGTTCTCATTAAGTCTCCAAGCTGCCAACTGTTTTCAGCTCAGAGGAATTCCTCAGCCTGATACAGCTTTACAAACTTAGAAACCTTCAATATAGTTTGCAGTCCTCCCTTATGGCTGTGTTAGCTTTTAGCAACTGTAGCCTCTTTTGCCAAGGGGCTCCACAGATCTACTCCAAGCTGCACGAAGAACAAAGCATTTCTGCTTGTTTTGAATTTGGCTCCTCCTAGTTTCATCTGACTGATGCTAGGTCTTGAACTGGAAAAGAGAGTGAATGATTGACACCTATTCGCTCCACATAGTTCATGACCTCGCAGACATCAGTATCTCCCCAACCCTCCCCACCAAGCTGTCCCTTACTCAGACTGACAACTCTTAGCATGCTAAGCCATTCTAAATAGAGAGGTTGTTGCAGACTGATCATCCTCGTCGCCCGTCTTTGTAGCATTTACAATTTTGTCATACCTTCTTGAGATGAACGGACCAGCTTAAATCCTGTCTGGAGGTCTGTGACTACACCATGGACTTGTACAGTGATGTTTCAAAATCATTTGTCATCTTTGATTTGCTTTTCTGGTTGCTATAGGGCTGAATTTCCCAGGAATTACCTATCACAGTCTTAAGAGCTTGTCCTTCAGCAATAACACTCCAGCTTAGAACCCACCTTTGTGTAGATGAAAGTAGAACTACCTTTTTCTCCATATGCATTTACTCCAATTTTTCTGTTAAATTTCATTTACCATTCCATTAACTAGTCACTTACTAGTTACTTACAGCCCTTAATTTCTGCAAAATCCTGCAGTTCACCATCCATAATACACAAACTTTTTGGCAAACCCTATACCCTTCCATCACAGCATTTGTTCTGGATTTGTTTTCTGACTAACAACCGCTATATACTTAAGAAAAATGGGATCTTCTATATCCTTCCAACTCAACAGAAGAGAGTGGACTAAGAACTTTAAGGGTTTTTTTTGTTGTTTGTTTGTTTTTTTAAAGTTCTTTCCAGCAGTGAATTTCCTAAAAAAAGATGGGGAAACTGTTCTCCATTATCCACTAGACACAATGACACCTGAATTGACTGTGGATGTCAGTCACAGTAGACAATCTGCATCCAGTCACATTTCTGTCTTCTCTGACATCCCAGAAAAACACAGAAGCTTCAAAAGTTTAATATAACACCGCAGGCTGTAGCCTCAGGACATTTCAGACAGTCCTCTTATAGTTAGGAGTCTCAGCTAAGACAACTGACTTCAATATAGACCCCTAGGGTACTAAAAATATCTGCACTGTACTGCTATGAATACTCTAAGTTCCACATCCTAAGAAAAACAATGCTTTAGGTACAGGAGAAATCTGTTCACAATACGTAGATGTACCTCTGAAAAGTGAGGCAGAGAATGAAATGAGTAAAATACCTATCAAATGTCCACGTTGGGCCAAGGCCCACGATTCTGACACTGCTTGCACTTTCTGGTGAGATTCTAACCACTCTTTGTCATTAAAGTACTTTTGAAAATGGAAAAAACAAAAACAAAACAAACAACCTCACCCACCCACCCCTCCCAAAAAAATACAAAACCCAACCAATAACAAACAAAAATCAAAACCAACCAACGCCACAGAAAGCTACATGGTCCCAAGAGAAGGGGGATACAAGGACTGAAGAATAGAGAGTCTGAAACTGTGTTCAGGAAGGGAAACACGCATGTTTTACAGAAGACTGGGATTTCCTCTGAGAGCAAGTAAAAATATAATTAATGACAGTAATGTTCATTTATTCCCCTTAAATTCAAAAAGTTGTATCTTTCCAAACTTCATGATTGGTTTTATGTTTGAAGGTCCTCGAACTCCAGCAGGAAAGCCATTTAGAAGTCCCAAGTATTGGATGATCTATTAAGAGAAAGTTCCCACAGACAAGAACGGAACACTGCTTCTCAGTGTGACACAGGGCAAACTGCAACACCAGGATAAGCGTTTAACTCAATCACTAGAAGTGTTTTATTCTCTTTCACCAAGGGTTCCCTCCTCGAAGTGAGTCCCAAAGCCCTTCTCCCATAAAAAAAAAAAAAAAAAAATCAAGCCTAATTTTGATGGCAAACTGTCCTATTGTATTTACTTAAACAAGAATGAAAACTGTGAGATGATCTGAAATTTACCAAGCTGAAAAAATCAAACAGGTAACTTAGAGATTCTTTGTTTCTTTTCACAAGGCAGGAAGAACACCCACAAGATTCAGTATCATCCTAAAGGATGCCTTGCTTGTGGTTACAAATAGATAATTACTGCTTTCAAATCTTTCTGTTTTAAGGTTTTTCAATTCACACAGCAGTAAGACTACTTTTGTCTTGCCCCTCTAGTATTTAAATCCTGCAAGGATATTCAAGTTCCAAGTAGTGTGCCTTGTTTCTTCTCAATCTCTCTTCCTTAAATCTCTTTACACCTCTGTTAGCAGAGCTCTTTGCAGCAAAGAAGAAATCTTACTTAGTAAACTAAGTCACATGTAAAATCAGTCATATCTAAAGAAATTTTTAATCATCACAAAATATGATGTTAAAAATAGCTTACATCTCACCACAGCAAGACCAGTTCTATCTGCTGCAATAAGAGGCCACACTTAGTTTATGAACTGTTAAGTGCTAACAGAAGTGTTGTCTTAAGTATTCATTTAAAAATACATTGAGAACAAAAAGCAAGGGGAACAGATAATGTTCAAAAATCAGAGGGGTGGGGTGGGGCTGCTATGCTCTAATGCCCAAGCAACACTGCTGCCAGGCAGGCAAGCTGTAGACACATTTTTGTTTCATTCTAGTTACAAAATGAGAGAGCACAGTCCAAAATACTACTTCTTTCGAGAGGTCCACATTACTTAGTATACATTACCTTGGAAAATCTGACCATGTTTGCTTGCTGTTCAGCTTCTAACTGGGACTTGGTGAGCTGCAACTGCTCCTTCAGTTTATCAATCTCCTCCTGTAATTTGTCTGTCTTTGCTTTCCTCTTTTGTTCTACTGGGAAAACAAAACGAAACCCAAATCTAAACAATGTTGGTTACAATTCCTGTAGATGTTGTACTTACCTTAAATGCTTTTCTATAGTGTTTCAATAAAACCTTCATGAAGCGTGACTCTTAGACCATTTCCCTTCCAACTACAAATATTCTCCAAAGATGCTTTTAAATACCTATGTTCTCTGAACTGCTACTGTTATTCTCAAAGACTGCAATATACTAACATTGCTGACAGGTGAAGTAGTTTACAAAATACTTACAAGAAAAGTATTATAGAAATTCAATTTTAAAGTGCACCACAGGAGTCTAAGCAACACAGACTCAAAAAAGGATGTACAAAGGATTAAGTGAGCCTCAGTTATCCACTTCTGTTAGGTTCAATTTGTTCTAAATAACTTGTGTAATGAGTCGACCTAGTTACTTATCTGGAATGAGTGAGGAGGAATGCCACTGTGAAGGAGTTTAAAAATGTCTCAAGATTAACAATGGTTAAAATTTTAGCATATTTTATCAGTTTGCTCATTACCAGGGAATCTGAGCACAATGAGAAATATTATTTCAGGAATAATTACATGAAATATTTCCCTCATACAACAATTTCAGACTAGTTCTTTACATGTTAATTAGTTCATTTGGTTGTGCAGCTCCTTTCACTACCTTTTTTTTTTTTAGTCAAGCATAAAGTGCACAAGACCTTCTTTCTTCTTCCAATATACAAGTGCTTCCTTGGATGGTTACTCAGACTGCCCTCACTGTTCTTGTCGCTTTATTTGCCTGACAAGCTGCAGTTCACATCTTGCTAGATTCTTCCCTCTCTTTCTCCTCCCAAATGCTCTTCTTTTTCCTCCTTTCCAATCATTGCCCTTTGCTGACACTTGCTTGTCCTTGGCAATAAACCACAAGCATGCATGAAGAAGAGAATTTAGGGATGAATGAAGCAAACTTGAAGAGCAATATTTTTGAAACTGAACATTTTTCAATTAAAAGAGACAAAAGAATACACATAAGTGGTATAGCAACCAAAATTACAATAGAGACATGAAGCTGGATTACTCTTGACAGTTCCTATTTCTTACCGTATTTTACAGCCAACTTAGTCCTGGAGAGTCTGGTCCTACTGAAACTGATTTCAGGTAAGCTGGATTATTTCTGTACTAATAATTCACATATATTCACAAGATGAATTTTCCTTACTGCACGTTGTTCATATTTACCCACTCCTTTATAACACACATACCTAAAGAAAAAAAATTGTGCCCTAAGCTATGCTACTGACTGAAGTATTCAGCAGGAATTCCAGTTTGAAAACGCATTGTAAACATGGAATACAATTTTTTGTTAATTATTTTCCAGAGACTGAGATATATTTCACTGAATACACTCAGTCAGCGTTGCTTGCATTCACACAAATTGGCATCTGCCATTTAAAATGGAACGCGAAAACCATTTTTTCCAGCTCAAAGAAATCCTGGGCCATGCATCCTCAATGCATTTACATACTTCTAAACTACGCCTCTTAATTTTTTTTGATTATATTGAAGTACATACCAATCTGAGATTCTTCTGGATGACGCCTTTGCATATGACCTTGTAAAAAGGAATAGTTCATAAAAGCCTTTTCACAGAACTGACACTACAAAAAATAGATAACAGTTGTTATTATTTGGCACGTATGGAAGTTAAAGTATTTAACTGCTTACATTATTTTGTCCAGACATCAAAAGTAGGCACCTTTAATAAATTCCATTTCACAAGAACTATGACTAAAATTCTCACAGTGCCACATTTCTGGGAAGTTATTAATGTATTTATATTATTCAACGTCTCAGTTGTGGTCATAGACAAGAAACCCATTGTGCTAGGCACAGTACAAACTTTTAACAAAAAAGACTCTGACTAAGCAGTTCATTTCAGATATAAATCACAGATAAGAGATGAATATAGATAGGCAGAGAAGAGTAAGGACAAATAATGCAACACTTCAACAAAATACACATTGACTCCAACTAACTAGCAGCCCAGGTATCTTAAGGCTCTTGTAAGCATCCTAGCAAAGGGATGCAGCACCATATAACTGGAAAAAACAAGAAAGATGGGTCTGAGCACGTAAGTTGTATGATAACAGTACTAGAAGGATCACAGATATGTAAAAGGGTCAGATATTTCAACCAAAGTAAGGTAAAAGTACACAATTTTGCAAGAAAAGGTACAGGCATACAGCAGTATGTTATTTAAAATCCTGCTGATGATTAAAGCTAGTTTTATTACTCCTGTTACGCAACAAGAATTTTTTTAATTTTTTTTTTTTAAAATGATTGCCTTCCAGATTTTCTGGAAAATTATTCTTTATATTAATAGAACCTAGTATTTGAAAGTCTTTCCCTAATATGTGAATACTATTTCTTCCTCTGTTAATTTAATTCTGTAAGCCCTGGCCAATGCCTTTTACAACTATCCTATGAATTCTTCTACAGAAAAAAATTAATCCACTTCTTATCCCCTTACTCAAATGCCCCCAAATGCCTTTTTGTTCATTTTATACTGAAAACCTATGCAGAAAGACTGTTCTTCGTCTCTTCTTGTCTCACCGTTACTTTCCCAGACAGGCAAAAAACAAATCAACTTAAAAAGAAGCAACAGCCACATGGAAGAAAAAAGTCAAACACTCATAAACATTATTAAGACCCAAAATCTAACAATAAAAGCCAGCTTCAACAACTCCATAGCCAACTTTACTAAGTTAATTTATTAAAAACTTCATCTAAAAAAAATTAAAAATAGAAAAAAAGTCTGTCCATTTTATAACTTGTCCTGCATTCTAATGGTATGCGTGACAATTTCTACCTTACGATCATGTTTTAAGTCAAATTTTGATCCTAAATGTTTTGAAAGATTCTTTTGTTCACCTTCAAAGTATATCACGGTAATGTTCAGAATACCAAAACCAGACAGAACAGGGGCTAGATCTACAGATTCTGGAAGGTACCGATAAGACTGTGAATCAAAGCCCCTAACTTAGATAGGGTTGTTCATCCCTCTTTCTCAAACTACTTTTTCAAATAAATTTATTTCAGCAACCCACAAATGCTCAGCTGAATCCTTTCTTTTCTCTCCGGTATGATATGAATGTAAAAAGTAGTTAAAAATTGACTCAATGGATTCAATGTCATCATAATCAGGTTTCCAGATTTCATCTAATATTTAAAACACCGTCACTGATAGTGAGATACCATTCAGCAAACATGAGAACCATGAATTATTAAGACAAATTCTGTTGGACAAAAGCAAACATAAAACCCTAGGCAAACACATGCTAACATAAAACCAAAGCAAAGACATACGGTATGACAGAATGGCATTGCTACCAGACCCAGAGGGAGCTTACAGTGCAACAGATTGCACAACACTTATGGAATTAAATTGGCTGTGAAATAATGTTATTCATTCAAGCACAAACTTTGTGTCAGTTTGATTGCTGGGAGTGAAGGAAAGCTCTTCCTGCAGGAAACTAACAGGGAATATCTAGGGTTTGAATTATGTAGCATTACTCTTGCAGCTATTTGTCAGTGTTAGACACAATGTACTCTGTATGGCAACACTGTGCATGAACAGATAAATATTTCTGTGCAAAGTATCAAAGTGAAAAATTATAATAACAAATATTTGATTTTAGATAAAAGACAAAGGTGGTGACAAGAGTCATAAATGTATGACATTTAGGTGACTATCATTTTATGGCAGTATTTCATGGCTGAACTTACATCAGTGGTGGATGAAAGCCATTACATTTGCGTTCCAAAGCACAGTTACACTAGATACAAAGTGTGCCTCCAGTTAAAAAAATAAAAACATAAAATGTGAAAAGCTGTTAACAGACTTGTTTGCAAAACAGCTAAGACTTTGGGTGAATGAGAAGAAACCTGAACTACTCCCTCAGGAGCACCAGCAAACCTCCTGTTATCTGGGACTGCGAGCATGCCAAGATCCTAGCACAGATAGATAAAATATAAACTTACTGTGTACTGAACACACTACTGCCCTACATTTACAAACCCTAGAAAGAGTTCCATTTTAACTCTGGCATTCAGACTCCCAATCCTGAAACCACTGCAGGACCTGCAGAATTTGTTCAACATCACTAGCTAACTAAATGTTATTTTCCCACATGAACCAAAATGACTTCTAGGTATAAGAATTTACTAGTAGAGAAGGAAAAAGGGAAATGAAGCTAAAAATGGGAAATAGTTTTCCATCTCTATGCTATTGTAAGCACTACTGAACAGAATTGATGAGCCAAGCTCACTACCATGATCTTGAGCTTCCACTGACAGTTGTATCCCAAACATTTCAGGAAAACTTGGTAACATTTAGCTGGTAATCACAGTATGAGAATTATTTAAGTTTACATGTCAGATCATGCACATGATGAGCTTTCTTTTGCAAGATAGGACAGACACTCTGCCCTGTAAGCTGTATAAAGGGCTTTTCAAAAGATATATCAGCAGCTTGTCCGTAAAATTAACACTCAAACGCATGCATTGAGACAAGGTTCCCATGAAGTCTACAATGTGTATGCCTATCCCTGTAGCATGAGGTATGCATTTCCTTGCAGAAACACTTGAGCCAACTTCGCAGCTAAAAGTGGGAAGTTGCAAAAAACAAACAAACAAACTCTCCTAAGTAGCTCTGCTTCTCACAATTAGGGCTGTTAAGCTACCTTTAGAAGTAACTTTGCAGACATCCCTAAGAGTCTCCAACAAAATAAATCCTGTAACTCATTCTTCCCTGCCTTTCTGCAGGAAAGAAATGAACTGTTTACTTACAGGATGCAGAATTGGCTGTGGGAGGTGCCTTTGCTCACAATCACAGGAGCCTTGCTAGCCTGAGGACACGGATACTGTATGGTGGGTGTAAGACTGGACACACCGTAAGAAAACTTGTATTGGCTCAATGCTTTAACTACCGTATGATTAAGGCAGATTTTGGCAGTCAGGACTGCTAGTACTCCAAGATTTAAAAAAAAAAGGAAAAAAACAACACAACTTTAATCTTGTAGACACAAAGAGATACCCTGAAGTCTTACGTGAAGTCTGTCTGTGTCCATTATATTCCCCAGACTTCAGACTACATTGGATTCTAGAATCTGCAGCTCTGAAAACCACTGAAAAACACCCTGAATCTTTAAATCACACTATTACATTGAGAACAAAAATTCCCTCATTAATAAAAAGTAAATTAAAAAAAATGAAAAACAGCAAGGCTCTTGGGAAATGCCTTACAGAAAGGGACAGTTGTGGAGCTAGGGATGAGCTACACCACTGCTGTTCCTTACCATCATGCCTGAGTTACACACTCAGGCAGAAACTTTGTGCCTAGAGAATGTTATCGCAGGCAAGTGGCCGGTGGCCTGCAAACAGGCCAGTCCTTAGCACCAGTGCTGATGGACTCGCCCTGTGTGTTTCCTGGCCATGTGGTAGATAGGCACTACAAGACACAGAAAGGAGCAGCGCTTCTATCGCAGGTTTTGTGAGCAGTTGGGTGCATGTGCATCTGACACTTCAGATGTGTCAAAAGTGAATCCAGGACTAGAGAGTGCTTGACAGCGATCAGGATTTGTTGGACATGACGCAGCACTCTCAGATGTTTGTGATACTAGCCCAATGCCAGTAGAACACAGGTGGGAAGCAGAGCACATGCTCCCTTTCTGCCACGTCACCTGCAGCACGGGCTGCTCCTCTCACCTGGTGGTAGCTGGCTCGTGCCTCCAGCATCATCTGCTGGGTGCTGATCATCTTCTTCCTGCGCCGGCACTCCTCTTTCAGCCCTCGGAGCTCCTGGGCACGCTGGGCCAGCTCCTCACTCAGGCGGTCCCTCTGGGCCTGGGCTGCCTTCAGGGCCTCCTCCAGGCTGCTGAGCTGGGCGCTGAGGTACTCCTGCGAGTGCAGCAGGTACTCGGTGCTCAGCTGGGCCAGGCGCAGCAGTCTGAGCAGCAGCGGGTCGGCGGGGCCCTGGCAGTGCGGGCAGCGCTCCCGCTCGGCGCTGCAGAAGGTGACGTGCTCCAGGTGCTCCTGCAGGGCCGCCACGTCGCCCTCCCGCCACACCCGCTCCACGTCCACGGCGCTCAGCCGCCGCCAGTCCGGGCCCTCATGGCGCCCGCGGAACTGGAAGGCGGGAAACGGCCCCGCGCCGGGCCCGGCCGCCCCCGCCGGGAAGTAGGCGCGCTCCGTGAACGGCTGGGGAGGGAGAGAAGGGGAGAGAGGAGCGGCTGGGACCGGACCGGACCGGGCCGCGCCACCCAACGCCCGCCCCGGCGCTCACCATGTCCGGGCTCCGGCTCTCGGGCTTTGCTCAGCGCCGGCGTCCTCCGCGTTGTTATGGCAGCCACAGCCCGGGCCTGCGCGGAGAGAGCGGCGGTGAGGCCCGTCCAGCCGCGCCCCGCTCCCACCCGCCGCCTCCTCCCGGCTCACCCCTTCCCGCCGCCGCCGCAGGGCCGCCCGCTCGCTCCCACCGCGCTGTCCCGAGCCTTCTCCGGCCGCCTCGTGCCTCTGGCACCGCTCTCTGTGCCTCCTCACCCCGCCTGCCCCAGCGGGCAGCACCACGCAGCCCCGCGCCCTCTCGGTGCCCGCACGCCTCCCGCAGCCCCTCAGGGGCCTCCTGCAGCCTTCACACGCTGCCTCCGCCTGCTCTCCTCGCTCAGGCACCTCTGCCAGGCATCGTCACACGGAATCGTAGGAACCTTAGGTTGGAAGGGTCCTTTAAGGACCTTTAAGGTCCCTTCAGGCTGCCCAGGGCCCATCCAACCTGGCCTGGAATGCCTCCAGGGATGGGGCACCCACAGCTCTCTGGGCTGCCTGTTCATCTTTACTACTCTTCTCCAAAAATCTGCTCTTGCTGTTCCTATTTCCTAATGTTTCAGTCCCCTACACCGCCTCTGCCATATTGCCGTTTTCCGTGTTCACACCTGCCTTTTCAGTCCCTTCCACGCACACTTCAGTTGCTCATCCCCATGGTCCTTCCCAGACACATAACCTCTCCAGGAACATTCACACAATACAGACTCGATCACAAACCCCATCCCATGGGTTCCTCCACATCCCATATCACAGACTCACAGAAATATTGCTCTTAAGGGACCTCTGGTGCAGTTCCAGTCCAGCCTTCTGCTCACAGCAGGGCTATCACTGACAACAGTTCACACCAGCTGTGGCTCCTGCACTGCTCTGAGGGGGACAGCCCATGACCTCTCTGGGCAGCCTGACACCCGGCTGTCATCCTCCTGGTGAAAATGTTTTTCCTATTATCTCATCTAGCTTCTCCTACTACTAGGGAAAAACTGGTTCTGACATCTTTGTAACTATTCCTTAAGCGACTGTAAGCCACTATTGGAGTGCTTCTTTGCCTTCTCTTCACCAGACTGAACAAGCACTGTTCCTTCAGCCTCATTTTGTTGGTCATGTGCTGCAGACCCGTAGCCATCTGTTAGCCATCCTCTGGCCCCTTTCAGTTTTTTCACACCCTTCAGACTTCTCTTCACATCAGATTTTCATCCATCCACCTCCTAGGAACTACCCACATACAACTTGCAATGAACCTCACCTCTGCATTTTTTTACATTCCCTCTTCAATAAAAATAATGTCGTGAGTGACATTAATCACAACATATGTCTACTTCCATGCAAATGCCAACACTATTGCTTTATATACTAATGTAAGAATCACAGGATCACAGAATGGTTGAGGTTGGAAGGGACCTCTGGAGGTCATCTGTTCAATGCCCAAAGCCACCTGCCCAGGCCTGTGTCCAGGCAGCTTCTGGAGATCTCCAAGGAGGAGACCCCACAGCCTCTGGGCAGCCTGTGCCAGTGCTCCGTCACCCGCACAGCACAGCCGTGCTCCTGGTGTCAGAGGGAGCCTCCTGTGCTCCAGTTTGTGCCCACTGCCTCCTGTCCTGGCACTGGGCACCACTGGAAAGAGCCTGGCTCCATGCTTTGTAAGGACAGCACCTAGGGTTCAGTGCACTTTCCCCCGGGGTCTTCTATCACTTGCCATGCCATTTTTTAAATTCACAAATATATCTACAGATGGGCTGAAACCACAACATTTTAACAAAACATAGAGTTAATCTCAAATTGACAAGAAAGGAGAAGTTCTTTGATCGGATTTTCAGCACTGATGGAATTAAACCTACACACACGGTGGCCCGTGCATACACAAATGCACCGGGGATCACTGCTCATCGGTCGTTTAAGCTTGGACATACTGCGCGGTGTTTGTAACACTGCACTCAAACATTGCAGCCTTCTCCTGGAATCGAAGAAATTTTTGCCACTTCAATTTCCACAAGCAATAGCTATCTTGAAATAAATTTATTTAACATTTTTTATTTGCATGAAATGTACGAGGGCTGCTCCTAAAGTAATGCCTCCTATCTTATGATGTTGGCCCACCATGTCAGAGGCAGATGGTGGTGGTATGGCACTAGAGGTTGAACCTTCCCACCAATATCCTGTTCCGTGTTGTTGCCGTGTGACAGATGGCAGCAGAGGGGCACTCCAACACAATGGCGTCTAACCTGGAAGTGTGGATGGAGCAAAGGGGTGGAACTGAATTCGTGCATGCAGAAAAAATGGCACCCACTGACATTCATCAATGCTTGCTGAATGTTTGTGGAGACCAAACAGTGGACGTGAGCACACTGAGGGGTGGTGGTGTGTTCCAGCAGTGGTGACAATGACAGTGGTCTCCGCTGGTGCAGATTTTTACAAGTGTGGCATGCAGGCTCTTCCTCATCGGTGGTAAAAATGCTAACGGTGGTGACTATTTTGAAAAATAGTGTTTTGTAGCTGAGAATTTGCTCTCTCAAGCAGCATAATTGTGCACTTTGTATCTGTTGTAGTTTCCACAGAAATAAATAGGAGGCATTACTTTTGGAGAGACCTGCATAGATCTGTCTGGTTTATCACTGAACTTTGCACTGCTCTGACACCCGGAGCAGTAAGGAAATACTCTGCTAACCTCTTTTGGAAGAGCTGGTATCACATTGTGGACTCCCTTCCACTCCTAGCCTACAAAAACACTTTTATTTGTAAGTAACCAGATTTAAAATAATGCTCAAATACCGATTAAGTGCCCCAAACGTTCAGGCCTTGAATGCCTTAAAACACCTTGACAATTTATACCAGGACATTTTTCCCAGTGAGAGGAACTATGAAGTTAAACATAATGAAATCCATCTCCCCGAGACCTCTGAGCCTAACGCATGCTCTATATACTTGACCTAAGATAAATTTCTTTACACAGAAAGCAACGCAATTCCATAAACCACCATGCCTGCAGCGCGTCAGGCAGGAGCTTGAGAAAGCATACATGAAACAAGGGCCTCGCTGTAACTCATATACGCCCAGGTTTATTTTAAAAACGGTTGCTTTAAACCGGCAAAGTTCAGCCAAACCCGTGGATGCGCGTATTTCCCTCCACTGACCTATTTAGCCAGAACATCCCCGCAGAGTGCCACGCTGCTCCCAGCGCAGCGCAGGGTGGAAGCAGTGCATGGCCACAGCGCTGCCCGGCATCTGCGCTGGCTGCGTCCTCGCCTCGCCCGGGTGGCCCTAGAAGGACACGGAGCAACGGGAAGCACCCCACATTTAGCAGAGCTCCCGGAGACAGGAGCACAAGTGACCGCAGCGAGCAGACCCGGGGAGGATGCGTTTTAAGACACGCTCCTCGCCGAGACTTGCTCCAACAGGGATGGGGGCAAAGCCAGCTCCCCCCGCGGAGGGGCCGGGGGTCCCATGGCACGGCTCCGGGCTGGGCCCTTGCTCGCAGCTCGGCCCCGGCCCCCGCTCCCCATACCCCTGGGCTGCTCCTGCAGGCCGGGCCCGAGCCCGGGGCGGGCAGCCGAGCAGACCGGGCCCTGCGGGAGGCCCCGAGTCGGGCTCCATCCCCTGGCCACACCCGCCGGCCGCAGCCAGCGGCCTCCCCGCTCCCGCCCCCTGCCCTCAGCGCAGCGGGCACCGTGGGCTCTCACCTCGGGCGGCGGGCGGGGCAGGCCCGGAGCCGGGCGCGGAGGGGCGCGGGGTCGCGTCTGCTGCCCGCTCCCGGCCGGCCCGGGCGGTCCCTGCGCGTGCGGCTGCTGCCGTCCTCCCGTCTCTCCTCCTCCTCCTCCTCCTCCCCGTCCTGCTCCTCCTCGCGTGGCTCCTGCGCGGCACTGGGGATCCCTTCAGCGCTGCCCGCGTTCAGCTGACGAGCGGGTTGGTCTCATCAGATCCTCCTGATTTTCTTCCTCCTCCATGAAGGAGTTCCATCGGGTCCGGGAGACACCGCTGTTTTCCAAAGTACACAGGCACTGAGCTCTGGAAAATGTTTCCCTCAAGGCTTGCTAAGAGACTTGCCAAGACACCAACCTTCCTTCCCAAAAAATGAAATTCTCTTGAGATCATATTGATGTGGACACACATGCCGTGGATGCAGGATTTTTATACATACACACACACATATATATATATTTGAATGCCTCAATTTTGAACATCCCAAGGGTGCCTCAGTATGCTCCAGTCACAAATGGGCATTCTGTCCAGAGGATCAGGCTAGAGTTAGTCTGGCATAAAACCTGAATGTGTGTGAAATGTGTAAATCTCACCCTCATTACTCACTATTGCTTCTGCAGATCTGCTGCTCCTGTCAGGCTGCACTAATTGCCAGAGCAGGCGCTGCCAGAGGAAGATGGCAATATTGAAGCTTTAGTGTGGTAAATCTTAATTAACACTAACATTGAAAAGAGGACTTTTTGAAAACCAAAAGCATCCCATTTCCTTTGAAGAGTCTTCCTTCCTTTGTAGCTAAGCAATGCCACAGTTGCAGCCTCTATGGGCCAGGCCTAGGGGCAAGTAAAATATATCATACACCTCAATGAGCAGTTCTCGCCTCAATTCTGGGAATGGCTGGAACACTCAGACAGCAAGAAGTGCATGTTGAGTCCCTTCTTGCCTGATGCCCTCCTGGAAGTGCTCTAGCTTCTAGCAACACCACAGGCTGTTCTGCATGCCTTCTAAGGATTTATTGCCAAAGCTGTTTTATATCACCTAAATGTTGACTGGGTGAGAAAATGGTCGAAATTCTTGTCAATTGATTATGGGAAGTGCACATGAACTGTGCAGATACACTTCGATCTTAGTCACTTGTTCTAGTATCTGTTTAGTACAAAATGCACAACCAGGCCTTGCAACAAGAGCTGGAACCAAGTTTTCTGTTCTTTGCAGTTAGGGACATCACCATGTCTGCTCAACAAAGTTGCATTCTTTCCTTCTTCCTTCCTTCTTTCCTTCCTTCCTTCCTTCTAGAGCTCGATTAATCTTCAATTACTCACTGCAAGTGGTACAGCCTCACTTGGCAAGAGTGGTATACTCTACCCACTTGCTAATGCCTGGTCCCTCCTTCCTCACCTAATGTCATACATAGCTTGGTGATGAAGGCACTCTTGTAAAACGTGCATGGATTTACTAGCAGAGGACCAAGAGCATTTTAGCCTTTCCCCATCTGTTAGACGCGATGCAAGAAGCTTATGACAGACAGCAGTCTGGATGGAACAGACGGGATTATTCTTCATGCACAGACAGGGGTGCACAATGACCATACAGCCAACACAGAAATCCCTTCTCTTTCTCCCCCTTCCCTCTCTGCCTCTGACAGGGATCAAGAACGCACCTCCATCTGCCACAAAGGTGTCAACAGATACCCACTGGCACAAGTGAAGTAGCCTTGAGTGGTGGTGAATTTTGTCCATCAATCATCTTCTGAAGATCAGTAATCATATTCATATTTTCTGCTGGGCAATTTAGTAGATGCACTGTGAGAACATGTGGGACATGCTCCTCTTGCAGACTAGGTTAGGGACATGCCCGGCTTGTGGACACCAAGAAGTACTAAAAAACACTCCAAGCAGCTCATTTCTTGAAGATGGGGTGCTTTGGGCACTTTCAGAAAAGATGTTATATTTTTTTCTTTAGGTGCTTAGGAGATGGTGAAATACTGGCTTCTCTCATTAGCTTTCCACCTTTTTTTTGCAGTAACAGATGATAGCTAAATGGAGTTTTGGGGAAGCTAAAATATGGGCTGAGGCACTAAAGACTTTCTAGAGTCCTAACTCCAAGCATTTTCTTCACTTTGCATTTTTTATTTCCAGCTTCTTTTACCCAGTGCTTTCACACTCTTTCCCTATTCTAGCCAGTATGTCTCACTGTTGCTCCCTAGCATGTTCTTTTCCACATGCCATCCTACGACAAGCAACAGTTTAAATAAAGATCATGCCCAGTTTGTGGTCCAACTTTATCTAATAATGTAGACTTAATGTCTACGTTAATGTAGTTAAGTCTACATTACTCCTGTAGTCATCTACTTAATGTAGAGGACTCTGGCACTTAACAGAGTCCTCTAGAGGTAGTTTGTGTGCACGAGGGTTTTATGAAAGTATTTTCTTTTATCCGCTGTTCTAGAAGGATTTTCATGCTCTGTTGACACAGTGTGATGCTGACTATGCTTTTTCTCAGCGGAGTTCAGAAAAAAAAAAAAAGGAAGAACTGAACTTTCTAGGAAGTAGAACAAATTTATGGGGAAGCTGGTGAGGAGAGCTAAGAATTGAAGAATTAAAATAGGATGAGGAGAGTGATTTAAAATGCAAGAAGTAAACCTCAGATACTGAGATTAGAGCAAAGTATTTATGAGGCTTATAGATGGTGTCTGCAACGGGAGAACACAAAGAGAGGAGGCTACTCTGACTGTGGGGGGAAATACGATAGCATCTTGGCCACGGCTATTTGGGCAATGTCCTGGCTAGAAGGGGAAGGCGTCGGGGCTCAGCATGGCCGCCCACTCCCCACAGGGTCTGTCAGGGCACGGCCTGGCAGCCAGGGCCGATCCCATCACCCCACCAGGGAGCAGGGCTGACGGGGAACACCTCCCTGGGGATGGGCCAAGACTGGGCATGTGGGCCCACAGCTGTGGCCTTGCTGGGCTGGAGCTGATGGTGGGGCAGGTGACAGGCAGTCCTGGGCCCTGGGCAGGGCTAGGGGAGGCTGGGCAGGGACAACCAGGCCTGGCAGTGCCCTCAGGGCCCTGAGGCAAGGTGTTAAGAGAAACAACTACCTGCACGATAATTTGTGGAATGGTGGAGGATGCCATACATGTTCTGTGAGATGTTTTGATTTGAGAGGACCGTGGAAAAATTGTCTTCGGAGCTGAGAAACAGACTCTTCGCTGATCTTTCTCTTACAGCGATCTCGAAGTGACGCATGCCGGTAATCATTAACTGGTGGAAAGCTGACTTGAGCAGCATGGTACAGGTATAATAATGAATTTGGCCAGATTCTCAGTTTATTTAATCTTTTCCTTCCTGCCAACTCCCTCTACTGCACATTTTTCAGCATTAATGCCTATAGTATTTACATTCTTTCAATCTTACCATCACGTAGTTTCTATGAGGAAAATACTTAAACCCATATTCTCATCACAGGAAAACAAAGCATTTAAAAGAAGAAAAAGATAGGATGAGCCACTGTCCCAAACCTCCTCTGTCAGAAAGAGAACTGTGCCACCGCCACAGTCCCAACACACAACACCAGCTGTGATCAAGTAGCTCAAAGACACCCTGCTCCACGTAGTTTAACAAAGTTCATTTTCAAGTGTGGGTACTTCCCTCTGATTAAATCTTCTTTTCTCCGGATACAAATGGTTTCTTTTAAAGGTTTGTCTTCGTGCAACAAATCCAGCTGGATTTCAATGAGACAGCCATATAATTTATTTATCTTCCCCTCTCCCAACCATGGAGGGAATTCAACTTAACTCTGAAGAAATATCTGCAAACACACTGATTGTGAGTTTTATCTACTTTAAACATAGATATTACTGGAATAGCTTCCTGACTTTTTTATTTGCGGTAATACTTAAGTCATATGCCAAGAACAGCATTGTGTTTTTTCATTTTTTTCTTTGGTGAGTGTAAACTGAAATTACTAGCTCATTTCAGATGACTTTTTGCTTTCCCGTTACGCTTTTGTCAGTGTATGTACAATAAGGTAATTACAGGAATTTAAAGGAGAAAGGGTACCATAGCTTTAGCACACAGATACTTCCTTGACCATTCAAACTCCTTTCTTGAACCGGCATAATTTTCATACGGCCAGAAGTCTCAGAGCACATGCTGCATGCCTCTGTGAGACGAGGAATGATGCCAGCTTCAGCCTGACACACTGCCTGCCTTAGCTATGCAGCCAGCATATCCTGTAGCCCTGTCATTCATCTTGGGATGCTGTGCTGAATTGTATTTGCTCTGCTTTCAGGCTGTCTGTAGCATAGGGTAGATATCTCCGTTCCAACACATGAGTTTCACTCAATGAGTTCCACTCAGTTCAGCTCAGGTTCACGCTTAGAAAAACATCCACTGTCTATCATATGACTTATGTGGCATTTGTTTGTATCTAGAAATCGGTGATATAATAGGAGCAATAGAAAGGTCAATAAACACTGAAACTGAATCAAGGACCTACAACACTTAGCAACCACTGGGTGAATTTTTAATGGCATGCAGCTAACTATAACTAGGTTACAGTTTTTCTGTGACTGGGACATTTCAGCATTTTTGTTGGGTAAGTAATAAATTGTATGAAAAAGGAAAATGAACCATAATTTCTCTTAGTACCTCAGCCATGAAGGCTTAGATAAAGTGTGGCATGGTGCAGAAATATCGAAATATTTAATGTTTGAAGCAAAAATTCTTGACTTTCAACTTCAGAGTAGCATTTTTATTTTAAAATGTTCTTTTTAGTAAGAAATGAAAATAAAAATTGTTTTAAAAGCGGTGTGTTTAATATATTTTGCCTTGTTAAGCCCTCGCCCTATCAAAAATCCACAAAAGTGAGTTTTTCTGTGAAATCAAAATACTTGAAAATACTGCTTAGGTTTAATTGTTCCAATTTCAAGTTTGAATATGAATTATTTCTGGAATATTTCTTGTACAAAATAAAGCCCACAAAAGTATCTGCTACTCATCTAACTTGTATTGGGAAACTAAGACGTCAAGGTAAAGAGTAATATGCAGTTACTAATAACTCCTTCTCTGTTTGATGCTTCATTACACCAGTTGGTTAAGGTAGGCAAAAGATAGTGACTGTGTTTTGAGATATTTGAAGTTTGTTGCTGCTACCATAGCTAGTGAGAAAAGTTAGAGGCATAGTATAATTCCCCTGATTAAAATACATTTTAAATAAGTTTAATTGTTAGGAAACATGTATGTCTAATTCCCTTTTCCAACTTCTGTCCTACAGCCCTGTTGATAATTAACCATAGCAATATAGTTTAGTGAATAAAGCAGACTCAAGGACCCATATTAAAATAAATGAGACCAAATGGCCTACATAAAGCACCTTTATAGCAGTATAAACAGCAGGCAGTAGCTAGTATGTTTACATAGCATCTAACCACAAGGTTATAGCACAGAGGGGTAAATAATTCCACACCAGAAATGTAGTTCTCCCATCACAGATGTGACAAAAACACACCTGTGGAATTTTGTTAGGGCAATATGGAGGGGAAAGCATTTACAGAGGCTAACCTTACCCTAAAGAAGAGTGGTCCCTCATGCTCCCTTTCAAGTCTGTGGATGAAGATAAGCTTTTCCAAGTGCAGGTTTAGAGAACTTAGTTTGTGTGTTGAAATGCAGTCTGTAGGAGCCTTTAGGAGCCTTTCTGCTTTCACTTACTGCTAAAGGAGCCCAGAAAAACATACAAATGTTCCTAAAGCAATCTCCTTTAAATACCAATCCAAATGTAAAACTACAGAACTACCAAAACAGGTGACTACATAAACAGTAATTCTTTGTTACACAGATGTACATTACTATCTCACTTAGCTTCAGCACAACCAAGTTTCTGACAGAGATGTACACAGATGAAAATGAGGTGTAAAGTCTCAGGGATCTCTTATAAGAAGCCCTTGAGAATAGCATCTCTGTTACCACTGTTTCTCACCTCCTCCTATATTGCCATACCAGACTGTGCACATAATGTAATGGTCTGCTATACTGCTTCTTTCCCTGCATCAGGAAATGGTTTGATTTGCTTGCGTGTTTCTGGAAACAAAACTATGAATTAAAACCTATTGCCAAGCACATTGGCTCACAGGTAATAAGCAGTGTCCTTCCAGTTCCTTGTACATCTAATGCAGACTTCTCACTGCATCTTATTGTATCTGAGTACGTTTCTCAGTTAATAAGCAGAAACTATAGACTTAACTATATCCATCCACCATGTCACCCCATTCAGTTCTTTGTAAGCAGCAGATTAAAAAGTCATTCCTTGCTAGCAGATGCCCTCTGCTGTTCCTGTGTATATTACCAACAGTAACTCAGGAAATTCCTTACCTATCTTTGAACTTAGTGTCATCTTTCCCATCTGCTCCAAAACTCAAGACTGCTGAAGAAACTTATTTCTGATGGTAGCCTAATTTTGATTAGTCCTTTTAAAAGACTTTTTGCATTACAGTTGTGTTGCTTTGCTATTTTTCAAATTCCAAAACATAACGTTGGTATGTCGTGCACTTGTGCTTTCAAGTCTTTTTCCTCCTCTGCATTGTCTGCTTCTGAAGTTGCTAAAGAGAATACGTGCTAAAGAATATTTTTTCTCTCAGGCTTACTATACTTAGTATTTAAATTATATATGTTTTGGGATGTATGATCATCAAGAAGCTTCCAACATGACTTATGGTCTCTTTCAAGAATTACTGTGTAGGCATCTGTGTACTTGATGACATGTCACTTGATGACAGAGTGACAATGAAAAATGCTTTCTCTCTGAGCACATCGTTCTGTAGTGTTGGCATCACACACTGTTCTTTACATTACTATGTCAACTGAAGAACTGACCTTCCAATAAGTGCTTGTCAAGCACCTATTCAAAATGGTATTTGATGCTTTCATCATAATACTTTTGTCTTGCTTTAAGGGTTTTCATGCTTGAACCTTTGTGCTTGGTATCCCAGTATTGAGTTTTTCCCAGATTTTTTTTTTTTTTCCTAATCCTTTTATCAAGGGTCTGTTAAGTAGACCATCACCCTTGATGCTATTTTTGGTTATCTTGGGGGCTCCAGGTGTAAATTGCCCTGTCATATTCATTTTATATGGCGTTGGCCACATATTTTTTTCCTCAGGTAAAATACTGTAAAATACTGTACTGGATTATATTCTGCTTGGTTCCCTTGTAAGCTTTCTTATTTTGTCTTATCCATAGTGCTAGAGTTGTCATGTTCTTCCTCATGCTGACATCTTCAGAACATCATCAATTATTCATTTCACAACTATCATTTCTACTATTTTAGAATCATAGAATCTACTATTTTGACTTCTTATTTCTGAATATTTTTGCAGGTCAAATTTCAAGGAGATGCTCTTGAAACACCAGCTTCCAAATTAAATGTTGGAGAGGGATAACTTACTTCTCTTCATTCTCATCTTTCAAGAAAGCTTGTAAACTATACCAGCTAGAGTGAAAAAGGCAATGTGGCCACCAGATGTGCAGAAAGAAAAAGGAAATATCTGAGGCTGCTGAATTAGGCTCTGAGCCTCAGCTTTATCACTTGCTTCTCACGAAAACAAGATTTTTATTTTTAAACACTGGTGGGTTTTAACATTATATTATACACCCCTAATATGAATTGTTTGTCCAACGATACACTGTAGATAACTTGAAACAACAAATGATTAGGCACATACACCATTAGCTTTTGTCTACTAAGAATACATGTATTTTAGTTATGAGAAAAGGAGGAAATGTCTCCAAGTGTAAGCTTGTTAGATTGCAAGCTACCTTACACAGGCTTTGGTCTCAGTTTCCAGGTCAAGTATGAACTTCTACCACGAGAATACTGTGCTCTGTTCACTCACTTCAATTTTTCTGCAGTCTGCTGAGTTCCCCAATAATGTTTGCACTCCTGGAGGTCAGTACACACGTAAGGCCACGCTGACTGCCTTGGCAGTGCTTCGCCACAGTGGAAAGCAGGACTGTGTACCAAGGACAGCAGAATGTGTAGTTTGGAATCATGCCTGCCTCCCTCAGCTCTATGGTTAGGTCAGGTTCAGCAATTAAGAAACAGTATCAATTTACTTGTGCCTTATTGCTTGTCATTTTTAGAATTTGTGTAATCCTGAGATGCTGACTTCAAAGCAGGTGTAATGGCAATGGTGGTGTTTCCACTGACTGTTCCCCCTAAGCCACCCTGCCTGGCCCTCTGACTGGTCCGGGGGCGGCAGTCTGGATCCTGCTCCGAGCCTGCCAAAAACATCAAAATCCGTGCCTGCAGCAAAGCTCCCCTGCCCCAGGAGAATCCCGGTTGCTGGAGGTTTAGCACGGACGACCCACCACGCCACAGACGCGCAGCCATCTCCACTCCGGGCACCGGCTGAGGGCAGCGGCGTCGTCCTGCCGCTCTGCGCATGCGCCGCTCGCGTCGGGAGGGTGTGACAGGCGTGAGCGAGGGGCACTCTACCACGCATGCGCGGTGACGGAGGCGGCCTGGCCTTCCTTCAGCGCAGGACGGGGCGCCCTCGCTTCGCTTCCACCTTCCGGGAGCGCGAGGGGCGGGCGTGTGCGGGACGGCCAATCAGCGGCGCCCACGACCCTCCCCGCA
>WBMW01001716.1:894302-945360 GCA_013396635.1 Penelope pileata
CTCGTCACCGCCTTGCTCGGGGCTTCAGAGGCGTTCGGTGCCGCTGCCGTTGTCAGTGCCCGACCGACGGATTTGCCTGTGCTTCTGCCGGTTGTGTTGCACTTGTTTATGTGGTTATGTGGTTCTGGTCTTTTTTTTTTTTACCTCCGCTATCACCATTCGAAGCTCAGGAGGGCAGTTCTATCTGCCCTTCCTGTGGCCGTGTTTGCTTTCCAGGTATGCCGTCAGCAGCACCTGTGCAGTCCCACTCCCATTCCCAGGCTGCGGTTAGGTTTGTAACCTGGTTATTGGGCTGCTCGGGTAGGCAGGGTTAACCTGGAAGACCTCCTCTTCCAGCTACGGGCAGGCTGAGCTGGAGCTGTCACTGCTCAGGGTAAGCCTCCAGACTTCAGACTTGGTGTTAAAAATTTGCTCCTGAAGTCCTAAAGAATGCTCCAGCTGCCCAAGAGGTGACAAAGATGCTCTGTAGCCCAAGGCTGCTCTGCTGTGGCATTGGGCTACATTCTTGGATGTGTGCTCTGGTACTGCCAGAGGAGAAACAGTGCTTGGTGCCTCAGTCTGCTTCTTCCTGAGGCTGTGACAGTGATGTTCCCGCTGAGGGTTCTTTGCTCGGTGTTGCCACCCTGTTTCAGGTGTGTGGTTTAAGGGTTGTGTGGAATTAAAGCCGTGTTTCCTAATTTGGGGTATATTTTCTTAACTTGGGTTTAATATAGATGTTTTGGAGTAGAGTAAGAGGATGGAAAGTGATAGTTCTGGATCCTGTTTACTGAACTTGTTAGTACTTTAGGTCGTGAGTTTATTTCCCTGCAAGTGTAGTAAAGGAGTTTAGGATTTTTTCCCCGCAATATTACTTGTCTCTGAACTCAGAAGCATTTGCATCTCGCTGTCTTGTTAGTGGAAGTCTGCTGTGGGTTACCCAGTCACGAATCAGTGGAGGAATCAGCCTGTATTAATTTCATATCTTACAGTTATCACCTATGAACGTGGGTTATGCCTGTCTAATAAATGAGTTCAGTTAAAAGTCCTTTGGAGTCCTCGGTGTGGGATGGTGCAGTTCACTGCTTCCTGTCCCGTTTCCTGGATTGTTTCCCCTGGAGTGCTGCGGCTCCTGCTGAATGAGCTCCATCTGACACAAGTAGCCTCTTGGGAAGAGTCATCCCTCGTGATGCCTCATCTGCCCTAACTGCAACAAAAGGGGCAGCTGAGGAGGACAGAGGAGCACTGTGATAAGGGGAAGCAGAAGGCCTGGGCTTGAAGCAAAGTACAGAGCTCAGTTCATTACTGTCAGTACCACTCAGTATTTCTTTCAGTTCCATCCCCTACGTTTGTGCCCTGACTTTGGGAAGGTTTTTCTCACCACAGGTCGCAAAAGGTGGTTGTATGAGGGAGGAGAGGGGGGAGGAAAAGGATTGCTGTGCTCTGAGGCTTCTTGGGAGCTTCTTCGTATCAGTCCTGAAACTGTGATTGCTTGTCTTCTTCCTTCGCTCGCATTTATCATGGTGAAACTTGCTGAGAAAGCAAGGCCCAGACCTATTTAAAAAGTAGCAGCAAACTTGAGACTTATACTAAAGACAGGGTCATTCCAGTCAAAGCCATCCCAAAAGCGGGACTGCCACTTCCCATGACAAAACAATCGCTGAACTCCTCTGCTTAAATGGGAGGGGAGGGAGGAAAGAAAGCTCATTTTTAATTCAGTTTAGTGGTATGCATACTTCTTCTGTGGAGAATGTGACATGGAAAATTCTGTTTCTGGTACATAGCCCTTTTTTATTTTCATAGTCCTGTTACCCAACCTGGGGACCTCAGAACTGCTCTGAAGTTGGAGGGCTTTTTTTTAAGCTTATCACATTCAGAGTGGGACTGATTATATGAGGGTATTGCATCAGTTACTGTAATAAAGCAAAAATCCTCCCAGGAAGCTCTAATTTCTTTCAAGTGAGTGTATTTAACTGGAAAAACAGGTTAGCTGCACCTGTTTGTCTTTCCTTCTGACTGACGTCCTGTCAGGTGTCAGCCCTGCTGCCAGTTCTTGTCTGGGTGAGCTTCTTTCTGCTCGTCCCTCCCCTCTTTGGAGCCTGGCTGCAGCTCTGGGGCTGTGCAGGCTGCCTTGAGCCCATACTGGGGCCCTGTGTGCACTGGTCTGAGCTCAGTGCTGAATACGTGGCGATGGGGCACCTTTTAGAAATAATAATATCCAAACTAAGTGGATTGGAGGTATGTAAATAGCGTGCTTGCGTATCTCCATAGTTTTTTGCTGGAGCATACCTAACTTTTGTAGCTGTGGTGCTGAACCTTTGGTGTCTGGCTGCCTGCTAGGAAGATTTGTTCATTTGTTTCCCCCTGTTGCATGCTTGGGCTCATGAAGAATGACAAGCTAAGAGGTGCCCAAGTAGAACTTGGTTCTTTAGGGTCAGCAGTGCTGGCTCCTGTGCCTGGTAGCGGTCTGCAGCTGTCTGCTGTGGCGTGGCTGATTCACAGCCACTGTTTGCCTCCTGCCAAAAAACGAACAAGCTCTATAGTTCTACAAAAGGGCAGCTCAGTTATCAGTGATGGTACGTGTTGCTTTTCATCATGGACACACTGATTGTATAGACTGGAGATCCCCCATTGACTTACGATGTCCAGCAGCTTGTAGGGTCCAGTTTTGATGCATGTCCAGTAGCTAGTTCTGTTCTGCAGAGGAGAAACCTGCAATCACTTGGGTTCTGTTGTTTGCTCTAGCTTGCTAGCTTGCTGTATTTCTCTATCCACATTGCTCCCGCTTTTCTTACTATCAGGGGTCACTTTTCTCATTTCCTTCATTTGCTGTCATCATCTTCAGTGTTTTCAAGGAAAAAGATCTCCCCTGCGGAACACGTTATGTAACTGTAGGACTGTGCCAAGCTTCGTGCGTATGAAAGGCACTGAGTAGCACAGGTACCGCTCACAGCGGCAGCTATTCTTAGGGCACTGCTGGTGGGACTGAACGTGACACAGGGATGCTCCGTGAGAAACTTGAGATCTAATGAAGCTTGAATGCCACGCGTAGGTGGGTGGAAGGTTTGTCAGAGAGCGATTTACAGCCCGCTCCTGGGATCCAACTCCAAATTGACAAGTTGCAGAAGACTTCAGATGTTTTGTATGTGGGGAGATTATTTATTGCATGTTAAATATTTCAATCTGTGTGTGGCTAGTATCTGTTTTGTTGCCAGTTTACTTTCAAAGCCAGATAAATTTATAGGCTTTTCTCCAAGCATGTGGGAATTTTTTGGTTTGCTTTTTGCTCCTTGCTATATCCTTTTAAAGGATGTTGGACAACTCTCTGATAGAAGTTTTAAGCTGTAAAAGGGAAAAAAAAAAAAAAAAAACCCAAACCCAACCAAAATGGCAATTTTTTCCCCTGAAAATGAGATATTCACATGGAGTACTACCTTGAAGTAGAATACTGTATATGAGAAACATAGTGTTGAGAAATATTTCTGTACTATTGTCAACAAAGCCATTTATATTTTGTTCAGAGCACCCAGAATGGATTTTAGAATGCATTTTAAGTAAGTTCCCCAAATATGATAGGTAATGTTACTCTTTTAAATTACACCCATTTCAATTACAACAGCAGAAACCTGGAAGTTTGGAGCTTGTTTTGTAGTTGTTTCCATTAACTTTAAATATACATATATATATATATATATGAATTGTTTGGTATTGCAGTGATAAAGCAAGGAATTGAATTGAAGCCTTTGAATCCAGTCAGCTGAATTATTATGAATCTTTTTAACAGATAGAGCTTCTTCCAGTGGATACAGAAGATATTTTTTTGTCATTTTAATATAGACAGCTCAATAATTTTTTTACAATGTGGAACTGAAAGAATTGTGAACTGTATTGAAGAGTGGGAAGGGAAAGTGAATATAAGGTCTCAGGTACTGAAAGCTCTAAAATATGGATGTTCAGAAATTGCTGTTCTTTTACTACAAATACTTTGTTGTTTAATCACCTTTAAGTGTGAGAAATTTTGATATGCTTTCCTTTAATGTGGCTAGTTAAGATCCCTTCCAACCCATAATTCTGTGAATTAAGTTTAAGGATCCTCTGGCTCTAACCCCCTGTCGTGGGCAGGGTCACCACCCCCGAGTCAGGCTGCCCAGGGCCCATCCAGCCTGGCCTGGAATGCCTCCAGGGATGGGGCACCCACAGCTCTCTGGGCAGCTGTGCCAGTGCCTTGTTGTAAAGAATTTCTTCTCCCCTCTTTTAGTTTAAAACCTTTCCCCTTTGTTGTGTCACTACAATCTCCTGATGAAGGGTCCCTCTCTGGCTCAGTCCTGAGTTAGTGCAATACAAAACCTGTGTAAAATAAGTTGCTTCCTACTAATTATACCTCATTCCTGCGGTAATGCGTTTATTCAGGACTTTTGATATATTAGTCTTGCTTAAATTTGTGCATAGTGTCTGCTGCTAATAGAAGAATGCTGTTTACAGTGTGCATGTTTTAAGTCATAAATTGACATGTTGTAGTGAAATTCTGTTGTGATTTAAAGAATGCTGGAAACAGCACAAAAGAGAAGACACTGTGGCTGAATTGATGTATGTACAGTGTGGACTCAAAGTCAGCCGCTTCCTTCACAGTTGTCTTTCTCTGGTGGCTGAGCAGCAGCAATTCATTAGTTTCAAACTAAAAACCTGTCCCTTGTAAAACAAACTGCTTGAATATGAATTTCATACTGCTTGTTAAGTGGGAAGGGAGCGATAATTTCAATTGTTCACATCAAAACTTGCACCATGGAAACATTTTGCTTTGGAAATAAGAGATGAGACCAAAACACAGTAGGTAAGAAGCCGATCTCTTCAGTGGCTGACAGCTCTCAGTAAAGTCCTGGGTAGGATCACTGAGTTTTAACTTAAAGCCTTTGTGTATTTGCTGTGAGTGCGTTGAATGTTTTTTCAGATTCCTTTAAAATTGAAAGCCCGCACAGATATATTTTGTCAGACTTCTTATAGCTGCATAAAGCTTCATGTGCAAAAGCATCTTACTGAATGCACAGACAGGAATCGAAATGCATATTCTGTGCCTTCTCACCCTTCTGGGGGAGGGGAAGGCATGCTAAGGGTTTATTAGGCTGCAAGTTGTTGTAACACGGGAAGATACGGACCTCGGCTTTGACACCAATACTTCTTGATGTATGTTTATCGTGTGTATTATTGTTGGGTGTATTTGGTGTAATCAGACCCGTCATTCAGAACATTGATCTTGTTTTTCTTGAAGGAGCTGAATGTGGAATAAATGCCGAAGTAGAAAAACAGCTTGAAATGGGGAAGAAGTTATTGGCTGCTGGACAGCTAGCAGATGCTTTGTCTCACTTCCATGCAGCTATAGGTATGTATGTGAAGAAAGTGGCATTTGCATTGAAATAACATTGAAACATGGTTTGTCTAGTGTTTGCTTCATCAAGTAGCCTGCTTTCTTACAAGTAGCAATCTCTGAGTCACCAGCGTTGGGACACCTTCATGCAGCTGTTCAGACTGCAGCAGGAGCCAGCAGAGATGCAGCAGAGCATTTATGCTTTGGTTTTGATAAAAAGAAGCTGTTAAATGAACTGCACAGTATGTGATATGACATGAAGTCACTTCTGTTCCACAAGCTAGTTACGTGGAAACAATTAGATTTGACTGTTGTATTGTTTGATGAGCTACTCCCTGTATCTAATTCCATCAAGATTAGATTTCGTTTGTTTTTGAAAGGCTGGATTTATCCATACTTTCTTCTTCTTCAGTTCAGCACAGTGTTTTCTTTAAAAAAAAAAAAAAAAAAAAAGGAAGGAAAAAAACGGAAAAAACACCTCAACAGTAAAAATAGTTGCTGTTCACTTCTCACTGGTTGCTGTTCGCTGCTGTTACTGGGGCAGTGTATTCTGACTGTCAGAAGGATCATTGTTTGGTGATGAAATGGGCTCTCTGGCTTCACTTTTTCCTGTTCCCTTTTTGTGTATAACAATTAAGTTCCTTAACTTCAGGTATTGATTGTTCCTACTGTACACATTTAGGTATACACAGCAAGACTTAATCCCAAATTATTTTCTTTTCTTAATGGTAACATTTGAATTTTTTTGACATGTGTAATTCTAGTGCACAAAGTGCATTACAGCATGGGGATTGTTATTTAATAATATCCTAACGTGAGTGCTACAGATTGGTATTTCCACAGCCAAGAGACAGTAGATGAAGAATGCAGTTACTGCCTGTTATCTCTCTGTAAAAAGTGTTTTGGTGTTAGAGGTGGCAAGCTGTAAAGCTCAGTTACCTCCCTTAAGATTTTTGGCAATACTTCTTGTTTCATTTATTTTAAAGCTCAATTTTAATCTCAAATGAGGTAAGGAAGAGAGATCCTTCTTTTGTTCCTTAGATGTGTGTGTTCTTGTCTGCAAATTGTGACACTAAAAAAAATATATTTTTTTAAATCAAGTAAATGATACACTGTCTTGTACTGCATCTGGTTGTTTAAGTGGTCTGAATTATCTTTCCTTGAGTGCCCAGAGTAACTGTCATCTGCTTCTTTGAAATGCTGCATAGAGAAGAATATTAAGGAAAATACCACTTCCAGAGGCTTATGTTCCCCTCCTGGAGCAGCATCTGTGTATGTGCTAGGCTTAGTGTTAAAACTGCAGAATCTTGGAGGTTTGACCAGCAGACAGCATTAAATATACTGGCCTTAAAGTTAGCCTGCAGGTTTTTTATGATATGGGTTTTTATCTGCCGTTGAGGGAGGGTGCTAGTGCCCACATATATTAAAGAAAGAAGTTGCTTCTGTGTAAATGAATGATATAAAGGGTTTGTGCATCTGTAATGACATTGGACTAACGTATTGGTCATTTTGGGATTACTTGTTTGCTTCCTATATGATGGGATGGGGAATGGTGAATTAACATGCTTTCAAATGCAGGCCTGCAGTTTGAGATAAAGGGTTAGTATGTAGGAGCTGTTTTTTTCTTGTACAAAACTGAAAAGATGTACATATTTCACCTTCAAAAGTCTTAATTATTTGGAATACGCTGTTTCTGTAATCTTTATTGTTCAATAATTAAACTGCATAAAAATTACTTGGAACAAATGTTTTCTTGATAAATATAATTTTTCCAATGGCTTAAAACTCAGGTAATATATTTTTAGTCATTACATTTTAGCTGTGCCCAAAGGTTTGGTTACTTTGAGATAGTATTCTGATTACTGTTCGTTTGCTTGCAGAGGGAGACTCTGATAACTACATTGCTTATTACAGAAGAGCCACAGTGTACTTAGCCATGGGCAAATCTAAAGCAGCAATTCGTGATTTAAGTAAAGTGGTTGAATTAAAGCAGGACTTCACATCAGTAAGTATTCTTGGAATTGGAAACTGTTCAAGCATTAAAAAAAGAATTACTTCAAAGGAGGTTGTTTTCAGGTTTTGCTAAACAGAAATAGAAAATACATTATTACTCAGAGAGCTTTAAATACGATAAGGTAAGAGCAGTGGTATAGGTACTTGAATTTGCAAATACTCCAGGTACAGTCTAGACTGTTACTCCAGTAACTAATGGTTTTATAAAGTGCATGTTCCTCATGGATTTGTACTGAACGCTTCTCTCCTTTGCAGCTGTTCCCCTCTCAAGTCACCAAGGCTGCACTCTGAGAGGTGGGGGAAGGGAGAGCAGATGTCTCTGTTCTGTCCTGAGCAGCATTTGATTTGAGGCATCCCTCCTCTCTACAGGAACTGTCTTAGTCTCACTGCCTTCCTGTGGGTCTGTTGCAAGTGCTGACTTACCCCTTGCTCACTTGTGCTTACCACATGTGGAGAGACTGCCTCCCTGGTTGGAGACGGTGCTGGGGTCTTCTCCGTGTTCAGTAGTGTGTCCTGTATAACTTACAGTGAAGGAGCAAGTGTTAAATTTTGTATTTGTGTCATAAATCAAAATCATATAAATCATTATCTTGTCTCCTTACATACTTTATATTACTGTGAAAGTTTAGTGAAAACTCAATGTGGGAAATTTTAAAAATGATTAATTTCTGCTGATTTTAAAAAATCTGTGACCAGGTATAAGTAGGAAAGTAGCTTAAGGCAAACATTGACTTTGTTTTGTACAACTTAAAATTGAGTTCTTTCAATTATGGTTAGAGTTGCAGCTATTTATTTAAAAAAAAAAAAAGTCTATACTTTGCCCCTCGGTTGTGGTGTGGTGTAATTTTGTCAGAGGTCTCATAAGAACATTGTCAGATTAAGAAGACAAAGAACAGGTGGTGTTGTCTCTAATGCAGCTTGTTAGCTGTAGTAAAACGAAACTTTTTTCTGCTAAAGGAAATTGAAGCTAATTTTCATAATTCCAATGTGTAAATTAAAAATAATTATCTTCTGTTTCATCTCAGGCAAGATTACAGAGGGGAGGTCTACTGCTCAAGCAAGGAAAGTTTGATGAAGCAGAGGATGACTTTAAAAATGTGGTAAGTTGGAGGCTTGAATTGGAGAGCTACATTCCTGCTTTTAAAGTTGACTTCTGAGCCAAGGTCTCAACTGATGTTCTACAGAATATCTGTGTATACATAAAGTCAAGTCTTCCCTGTTCTTTAAAGGTATTGTAGCTGAGCTACATCATATGAATAAATGAGTGATGGAATGGATGGAATCGTGAAGATGAAATCAGGTGTTACGTGATGTAGCCCAGCACTTTGAAAAGTCTTTTTAGTATATGTTACACTTTGTGGTCTTGAGCTTGATGGCATCTATACTGGGGAGCAGTTTTCATTCAGAAATGTAGGATTAGTGATGTGAGGCTCAAGTATTTAACTGAACACTGATTTACATCGTGATATTCAGGTGATGCTGGGAAATTAATGGGGGCCGCATGGATCAGCTCGTCTCTTTCCAGTGATTGCAGAAGGATCCTGGGCTCTTAGGTTAGTCACTGTGATGTTATAAATCGGTTACTTCAGTTGGCGTGCATCTGCATCTCCTCACATTCCTGAAAGATGCAGAACTCCTTCACTAAAGTGTTGAGAATACTCTCTCCATGGTCAGAAAGTGTCTTGAGTTTCCCTGCAAGTACAGTTGGCTGTTGCTCACCTAAAACTCACCTGGGTTAGATTTTGTTTCAGTGGATGTTTTATGCATTATCTCAGCCTCATACTGCAAAAATAAACCCTGGGATAACATTAAATTCATCTTCAGGAAATATGTAAAATCCGTTTCCCTCTCTGTCGTGTAGAATTTCTGTAAGCATGAGAATTAATAAGATTAATTCTTATATTCATTTTTTCTTCAATATGTTTGAACAGCTTGCCTGTCCTTCATACCAATGTAAATAGAATTTGCAAGTGTAACTGATGCTGTCTGGTTGGCGTTCTTTGAAGTGTGTGATGAAGAAAGCAATTCTGTGTTGCAGATTAGAGATGCTTAATGGAAATCTTTCTAGTGAGTATGTAAGACAAAAACAGAGCATTTCCAGTTCACGCTTTGCAGGGCAGCTGGGGGAAAGGACTATTGCAATTGTAAATGCATCAGGCGATCTCGGTGTTTGCAGCAAAGCTGCAGTAGCATATTCTGAACCTCACATAGCAGTGGCTCCTCCTGCTGCTGCACCTTCAGTAAGCTGCTCGGGAGCGAGTGTACTGTCTACAGCTGCATGTGTGATTGCAGTGCAGCCCTGCTGTTTGCGTTGTTCGGCTCTGATTAACTGAGGGCATAGTTGCTGCAGCAGCAGTTACGTGGTGTCAGTGTTGATTCTGATCTTATGTATGTGTCTCTTTGCAATTACTGTTTCTCTGAGTATTGCTTAGTAATGCATATGGAAATGCTTCGCCAGTCAACTGTCAAGTAGCTTCCTTTTTTTTCCAAACCAGCTGAAATTCCAAAAAATTATAAATAGCTACTTTTGTTCAGTCAGTTTCAGTCTTCAGTTGAGCTTTAAATCTGAAGTAGAACAGTTTCTTCTTAGTAGTTGGCTTTGGTACAGTATTGGTTCTAAATCTTAGTTCCTGTTTCCTTGGTTCTGTGAACAACATTGCTTATGTACTTTCATAGCAATTATGGCAAGTGGTATCTTTTGAAGAGAACATCTTGCAGTTAAATCTAGTATATTCAAGCAAAATAAGACAATATGAAGGCAATCCTTTTTAATAGATTTAGTTATTCACTTGGTAGAGAGGATTAAGTTACTGTATCTTGACTCCTAAGTAGAATACTTATATATTTGAAGGACTAGTGATTTTTTTTTCTTTCTTTCTTCTGAATCTTTCAGATAGACGATCTGGTTGTTCTCACTTCTTGTTGCATGTAAAATACCTGTTTTGTTCTGGCAATGTGCTTACTTTTCAATATGAAATTGTTTAATCTTGAAATGTGAGGAAATCAAAGTCACAATATTGTGAAACATTGTGTTTCTATTGGTGCTTTTTTATATATATGAAAGGAGGGGAGAGATGGAGGAAGGCTGTTCAGAGATTACGTGGTTTCTAAATGATTCTAAGACTTGGATCTGCAGACTCTGTATCTTAGCTACCAAAGCAATAGAGGAAAAGTAAATAGTAGTCGCTAAGAAACTTTGACTCATATGGTAAGTCAGTTGTCAAGAACCCAGGAGGGAATAAATTCTAGCTCATGTAAGTTTCTTCTACTACTAAAGTTGATATGACCCAAAGAAATGCCAGTGGGGCCTCAATAGCTGTTAGGCTAGAATTCAGTTTTGGTCTTGAATACCTGATGTTGTATGTTTTACATGCAAACTGAATATGTAGCCTGTGATTCTACTCTCCGGCTGAGTAAATTTAGATGAGGACCGGAATAGCTATCTAACCTTTCAGTTTGTTGGCTGGATAGCCACTAACTAAGATGATGTCACTCTCAGTAAGTGCATAACACATCAGCCAATGTAGGCATCCAGATCTGGATCTAAATTGCAGTGAGACTTCGGCTGTCCTGCATTTGTTGTGTGTCTGCTCTAAGTCTGCAAACAGTCACTGTAAGTCAGTAGCCATGTAGCGGTCTGGTCATGCACTTGAACCTGCAGAAGTTGAGCATCGTCTAAAGATGGGGAGAAAGTGCTATACTTCAACCTCTTACTTGTCTTCACTGCGAGGGAAGTCTTAATTTGAAGAAAAATGATCTGCTTTCTTTACTATGGAAATTTTCAAGACATTGTGTAATGTAGATGGTTCTGAGGACATAATCTGCTTACAAAAATGAATTAAAGGGAGGTAAATGTGAGAGTTCTTCTTTGTTACTTTTTTTTCTGAGAAAAGAGTTTTGTGGGTGCAATAGGCTTTCTTCTAGTAAAGCCAGTCTTCTTTGATGGTGTGCCCTTGGCTGACGGTAGGTGTGTTAACTGGTGTGATTTCACTGATGGTAATTTGTTTTTGTTTGGCCAGATGTGGATTTTTAAGGCAAGGGATCAGATCTGAAAATGTTTCCCACTTTTGAGTTGGAGAAACCAGGTCAGGATGTGGAAACTGAGGAGAGTGACTTTACTTGGATTACTTGAGGACAGATCTGTAGGAGGAAGACAGTTTGTGCTTCCCTGTGTGATGCTTGAGTCAGCATTGCCAGCGTTGCTTTCCCTATGTACCAGGAGCTGCAAGGTGACTGATGTAATGAACTGCCTGTAAATGCTGTTTTATCTTAGCATGTTCTGGAAATCTGTCAAATCCCAGAGGAAATGCTGAAATGCCTGTTTTTTTTTTTTTCCATTCTTCCTCCCTTCTCTCTTGGAGTTGTGCTTCTTGAAAGGGTTATCTGAGCAATTCAGGAGCTGAAGTCATTCTAAAGGAGGGGGGAGAGAGGAAAACTTGAGCCCTGCTAAACAGAGTCTGTGACAGGTAAACTTTCCCAGCTTATAACAGCAGTGATTCTCTGTATAGCTTAAGAGAATCATTGAAACTTTTTTTTTTTAGGTAAAATAGTAAACCTATCCTTTAATGTGTACTTGTAGAAAGAAGAAAATATTCATACCATTAAATTCTTCCTACAGAGTTATATAGTATGTGGGAAAGTTTCATGAGGACCCTTAACCTCTTTTAGGTTGTATGGTTGCCAGATGGAGCAGTTCTTCTGTTCAGATGCTTCTGCCTGAGACAGTGCTGGCTGTCTTAGGAGCGTTAGTGGCAGTGCGGGCATGGACAGTGGAAATGCCCGACTGGGAAGGGTGGGAGGACTGCTTTCAGAGGTGGAGCCTCTTGAGACCCCAGCCTTTGTGCCATCGTTTTGCAGGTTGCTTTTGCTTCTTGTTTTTCCATGCTGTACTTCCTTGTTGAGTGAAGTTAATCACTGTGTTTGGATAGATGGGGTGATTCAGACTTGACTTGTTAAGCAATGCAGCGTTCGTAGGAACCCTTCGTCTTGGTCAGCAAATGCAGCAAGCTGATGAGGTTCCTGTATGCACCAGGCTGCTTTTTCTACTTAGCGGTACAGGATCACCATTCCTTACTCTTTAGAAAAGTAGCTTTTCCTTTGAAACTTATATATCAGTACGGAAATCTAACACCTGGAGACTGGAAACTAATAAAACTTTAATGGATGTCAGCAGAATGGTCTAATTCACAGAATCATCAAAGTTGGAAAAGACCTCCAAGATCATCTAGTCCAACCATAATTCTTCAGTTCAGAGTGCTCAGGGTGAAACCTCTTTGTTTTTTTTTTTTTTTTAAGACTGTCTGTAGTGTTCACAGTTGCAATTTGTTGCAATAAATACTCCAAATTGAGATTTCCTAAATACACTTCCAAGGGAGACAGAATTGCATAAACACTTAAAGGCTGGAAACTGAAGTTTCCACTTGGAGCTCCACTAGATGTCAGCCAAAACTAGGTGACTGAGCACTTAGTTTGCAGATGCTTGTTTTCTAATCTAGCAAAACCTGTGGTTGTTGTAAAATACACTGAATGAGACTCTTTTTTTTATTTTTTTTATTTTTTTACTTTGGGCAGCATTTCATGTATAGGTGAAGGAGACCATTTTATGGCACTGTAAGTTAACCTGATCTGAGTAAGTTATCCAAAACACATTTGCTTAGAATCTGAAGTTTCCACGTTTCTCTCAGGCTAGATGATCAGCTGTAGTTTCCTGGGTAAAAAGTGAAAGATATTTAAATACTTACTTCCTTTTTCCCATCTAACTTCACAGCTGTGTTAGCTAATATTGCTCTGCTAGTACAGAACTGTCCTTTGTGTTCTGTTCTCATGTGCATGGATGTCTTGGTCTCTGATAAAACAAACTGGGAGGTTACTGCAGCCCTTCTTGGAGGATCTTTCACAAGCCTGGTCAATTTAATTTTGTTGTTGGTGCGTTCACAAGTGCAAAAAAAAAAAAAAAGCCAAGGAAAATGCAGAGTTTAAAGTGAATTCCTGATACATTTCTCCCCATTGGCCTGGGTGCAGCAAGGAATGTTTCAAAGTTTTGAGTCTAGTCCATGAGGTAAAGTTATGTGGAAGTTCCTCATGAGCAGTAGGGAGGAGAAAGAAGGGTACACATACCAATGCTTTTAAAGCTCTGCTTGGTAATTAGTGTGCGGCTGATGCTTTTGTTCTGTTTCATCTTTCCCAACAGAGTGGGGGGAAAAGAGAGGGTTTTTTTTGCCCTAGGATGTTTCTGTCCTCTATGGAGATAAGACAATGAAGTAAAACAACGTCTATACTGGTAAATTTGAAGTGGAGAGTTACTTAAAATAACAAAGTCATTGCCATATGCTGGCCTGTTTTCTCTACAGGAGTTAGTTGCAGTTTTTTGGTTGGGTTTTCTTTTTGATAGTCTGTAAAAGCTGCTGTAACAGATGGCTAATGCTTGTTGATGCAACTTGAACTGCAATGTAGCATTCTAATCCAAATGTAGTAAACATCGAAGACAGCAAAGGATGCTGTGCTGAAAAGCAGCAGCTGTGTTATGGAACATGTTCACCACTAGCAGTGTGCTTGTCCAGCAGTCCTGTGCAGAGTGTAGCTTAGGATGGAGCATGCTGAGAGCCATTAGATTTGCTCTAGACTTGTGTTAAGTCAGCTGAAGTGGGATTTCCTTAATACCTTATTCCTTTCCAGGAGATCTTGACACACTTAGCGCAAGCAGTTGGTCACTCCCCAGTCTTACCGTTCCAAAGGAAAAGGAACGATAATTGAAATGTGATTCATTACCAGTGGTGGTGTGTTAAGTCTTCTGATCACTGGGCAAAAGGACAGGAAACATGAGAAGTAAACCAGAACGAGAATATCAAACAACTGTATTACATTTCCAGCTTCCTCAGGGTGCTTAATGAAGAGGCTTCCTTTGGCTTTAATTAACATTACTGATTAAAACATTGTATTAGTGTACTAATTATTAAGAGCTGTTGAGCGTGTATTTCCATAACGTATGGAGCACACAATACTTAATGGCTTTGGCTTGAATGATAGCTTGAGAGGTTTCCCTTTCCTTTAGCTGAACAGTTTGTGCTACCTCAGATTATCCAGGATGCTTTACTCAGACGATCTTTATTACAATTTGATTTGTCTGTGTGATTGTGACATTGCTTTTCCTGTTCCACTGATGTTTTGCTCCAAATAAATTACAAGAAGCATACAGTGTGTCTAAGGAGCTCAGTTAGGGTAAGTTGAAATAGATGAAGCTTGTCTGTAGAAAAGAGTTCTTAATTTTTGAAAGAAAATGTTGAAAAATCGAGGGAGAATACTAGGCCCTCCCTGGAACTGAAGAGTTCAGAACGTTGGAGAGGTTTGTAATCTTGGAGCTTCTTAAAACGTAGATGCAAATATTTGCCTCTGTCACAAGCTCCAGATTTGGCGGAAGGATGAGGATGCACATTGGCAAGGGTTTATAGGCAGGATTCCTGTTCTAACCAGCAGAAGAGCTTTTCGAAACACGTTAGGAGTCAGCCTACAAAGAACAGAAGTCTGCGATCGCATTCCTCTGTTCTTGCAGAGGCACAGTGTAGGGGGATAAAGGAGAATTCTCAGGTCTAAGTACAACTTGATTTCTTCCAAAGTAAAATGAAACAACTTCATAAGGTTCAGAAAGACTTTCTGTGTAGAATCTAAGATGAAGGTGAGACCTGGTCATGCTTTTCATGTTCTGTTAAGGCTTTTTTCTTTCATGTACTTAAGTGCTGGAACCAGGGAAAATTTTGTGAAAGGAGTTCTGAGGGCTGGTGTTGGGTTACACTGGAGACTCAAGCACAGAGTATGAGCATTTGAGGAACATCCTGCTTAGAAAAGGGGAAGGGCCAACTTCAGGATCCAAGAGGAGAGGAAAAAGTATGGGTTGGCTTTTAGGACCTGGTGATTTTAGTTGATATTCTGTATATAAAATATAAGTAGTGGAAGTTGAGTTGTTTTTGTTGTTGTTTTTAAAAACAAAAATAACATCAAAAACCTGCCTCCCAGGTTCTACTGATTCATCCCTTCTAAGACTCTGGGAGTCATAATGATCAGCTGCAAGTGTGAAGCTACTGCCTTATTCAAAGTGTACTAATTTTAGAAATGACTTCCTGGCTTTGCAAGGGTATGGATGAGAATTTTCCTGGCACTTATTTGACCTGCTAGGTGCTAACAGAGTTGTTGTGAGGGCTTTCTGGTTTATTTCTTTGAAAATACAGAGCTGCCTAAACAAACATGCAAGTACAATGTAACTCCTTCTTAGGCTTGTATAAAACTATATGTGAAGCAAAGTGCATGAATTCCCAGCTGATTTCAGTGAGCCCTTCCTCCAGCTTGAAGCCTTGGCTTGCTGCTGCAGCCACTCTTTCTTGGAAACTGTAAGGAATGCAGCCTCACAGTAATACCGTCTGTGGCATGTGGCAGTTGTTTCTATGCATTGTGCTTAAAGTGAGAAACGTGATTATGTTATATGGGTGTACTTTCTACTGATGCTGAGGAATTTTGTGCTTAGTAACTGCTTTCAGAGAGATTAACTAACTCCGCTGCAATTGAGAGGACCTTGATTTCCTGAGATTGTTGGAAAGGAACTCTTGTTGTGTGTCTATATCCAATGGTGAATGATCAAGCCAGAGTGAGGGGAGGAATTAAAGAGTTTTCAAACTTCTGACATCGTGTATAAAAGCTTAAAATTTCTTTCTCTTTCTGGAATTCAGAGTTGGAAACACTTCTGGTGGAATTTTAAATTTCACTTTATTTGCAGCTTTAGTCAGTTCCCCGTGTTATGATTAATAATGTGACAAACAGACTTTTGAACAAGCAGTTCAGTCTCTCTTCTTGTTTGCAGCTCAAATCCAACCCTAGCAATAATGAGGAGAAAGAAGCCCAAACTCAACTGACAAAATCTGATGAGCTACAGCGCCTGCATTCACAAGCATTATCTGCGTACCAGCAAGAGGATTATGAAGCTGCTATTTCAATTCTTGATGAAATCTTGGCAGTAAGTGTTAAGTAAAATGGTACTGTGGAAGGGAAGTATGAGCTCCTGTCTTTTGGTTTAATAACTTCTTCACTGATGTGAAAACACATGGTGTAATTGGCTTAGTTTTGCTGAACACAATAGCACGAGTCCATATTGGAGAATGGAGAATGTAGAACACTAGCTGCAATGAAGTTTCAAAAAAAAAAAAATCACTGAAGTTACGGGTAAAGATAAGACTTCAACCAAACTCCTGCTTTGGGTAACTTCCTTGATCATCCTCCCTTGTTCCACAGTTCAGTATCACTGGGGGGGGAGCGGGAAGCTTGTTCTCTAATCAGTTTAAGTTTTGCAAATATAGAAGACATAAGTATTTTCATCTAAATTTTTCTTTGCTGATATGCAGGCAATTTGTATGTGCTGAAAACAAAATTTGATAAAGGGTAGTTTGTCACTAAGAAGCTAGTGCTTATCTTGTAATAAAGATAAGAACACCACAAAGGTTTGTTTGTTTTTTTTTTTTTTTTTAAATAATGTGTATAGCTATCTGTAGTCTCAATTTATTCCTTTCATATCTGTATTTGTTGAATCCCAATCAGTAAAAGCAGCCTGATAGTCCATATGGAATAACTGTCTTCTGGGCACCTTGTGTGTCGTATAGAAATGCATCAAAAAACAGTTAACTGCTGTGATGCTTTACATCAAAATTGTTGATTTGGAATTTACAACATGAGCTTTGGGTGAAGAGGCTGCCAAAGTGTGGGAGTTCATTTGTGGGGAGGGAGTGCAGAAAAGCCTTCTTGTCTAAAACTGTGGTTTAAAAACAAATGATAACGCAGAAAAAATTCTGTAAAATAAATGGTGGTAGGCTATTTCTTCTTAAGTAATTATCCTTGCCGTTCTGTGACATCGTTATTTCTGTATAAATCTTTAAAATCCAGGTATTGAGGTCAAATCTTGCGTAGCTGAAGCTTACCCACAGGCTTCATACTGGAGGACAGCTGACAGCTTGGTCCTTGCTGTTCGTTTACTCCTGTTCTTTCAGGAAGATGAAATAACTTATGATTCTGATATCCTTCCCTGGAGGTTCAGCAGGCTGTCCCACTTTAAGCAGTGCCAGTAGATTTAATTCATCTCCCTGCATGAGCTCATTGAATCCCTTAAAAAATTTTTCAGGCCTTTGTTTTCTAGTTGGGCAGGTGTGTCACAGCATCCGCCAGGAAGCAGAGATGTTAATTTAATATTCTCTGCATGCAGCTTGAACCTTATGCTGCTGCAGTTGGCAAAATGAAATTTAATGGGATTTCTCTTGTGGGGGAGGAAAAGTGAACTGTTATGGACCAAAGTCAAGCTTTAATTTTGATTTCTCAAGGTTTGTGTTTGGGATGCAGAGCTACGGGAACTTCGAGCTGAGTGTTATATAAAGGAAGGGGAGCCAAGCAAAGCAATTAGCGACTTGAAAGCTGCTGCCAAATTAAAAAGTGATAATACTGAAGCCTTCTATAAAATCAGCAGAATATATTATCATCTGGGGGACCATGAATTGTCACTGAGGTAATTTCATTGTTTGCTGTACTTGTAAGAACTGAGCCAAAATGTGGTGATGTAGGTCGTGATAACCTGAAATATTTGTTATCTGGTGGAACAGCAAGTCTGGTCTAGACCTGATAAGGAACAGCTCCTTTCCAGGAGCTAAGAACTGTGGTGCCACCATGTTTATTTTTGGTCAACCAGCCATCGCTGCCTCCTAGCATCACCTTTAGATGCCACGGTGCAGAACCTTCAGAGTTGCTTGTATTTGCTGTTATTGTATTTTTCTGTCCTGGGGGAAACTGCTTTAAACTTGCTTTGGAGACTTTTTTTAATAACTATTTTTAAATTATTTGTAAATGAAAACAATGTATGAATTAAGTCATTGGGTGAGATTTGTATTTCAGGAGTGGAAATGAAAGGCTACGGGGTTAAAAATGAATGAATTAATGAATAAGAAATATAGGAATATCCACGTATGAAGAGCAGGGGAACCACAGTTGTCAATCTTTCATTTTTGCAGACGGCTTTCAGTATTTTGGATGATATTTTGCAATCAATTGCCCTCTTATTCCTCTTAGGTTTAAGGTATTGCCATATGTCCCTGGTCAGTTCTTGCCTGATCCAAACTGTTAACATTATACCATTTGTCCAGCTGAACACAAGGAGTATAATCTCACTTTTATGCACACAAGCGGTTTCTGTAAAGCTCACAATCTCAGATGCATTACCTGCATCTTCTTCCACTATCATTTCAGACACAGAACTCATTCAGTAAGAGGTGAGAGGAACTGAAAAAATTGAGTTTTTTCTTTTCTTTGCCGTGTATGACAAAGTCTGGTGGATGGAAACTGCACACGATAGTAGTTAAACAAATTGATTTTATAGCTGGGCAAAGATTTTTTTTTTCTGTACATTCAACATAACGAACACTAAATAGCTGACTTTTTGCCATAGAGATTCTCTTTTCCTAATATATGTAATCTCTGGAGTTTATAGCTCACTTCTGTGGTGATTTCTGGTAGCAGACCATCACTAGTGATTTCAATAAGTATTATTTTTGTCCTCTGAAATCCACACACAGACTTCCTTTTTTAATAACCAGATCTTAAGATTTGTTAAGTGCACATGTGAGAGCTGGTTGAAGAGCAGAATAGAATCAGAATGAAAGAATAAGGCTCTTTGTTCTTCTCTAATACTATTTCTTGCGTCGTTAGTTGTGCTAGTTCTATAGCTCTTGGATTTACTGGGTGATTAATCTTGTCTTTCCCTTAGCTTCTTTTTCTTCCTTTAACAAGCTTAATGATTTTAAAATAGTAGACATTTCTGTCTGTAATTAGGAAGAAAATTTTTGTAGTCTTTCTGAAAGTAATACCTGGGTTGTTCTGGTGACTCCATATGAATGCATAACTTTTCTTCCTTAATTGGAATTGGATTCTCAAGTTTGGAGGTTTTTTTTTTTTTTTTAATTTTTTAAATTATTTTTAGACCTTTGTCTGATTAAACAGTCTTCACAGTGAAACGTTTGGCTCAGGCTTGGCAGTTATTCTGTTAAGTACAGCTTTGGGCCTTCTGTGAGCTTTATCTGTTTCATATAATATGCTTACGCATAATTGCTTTGTAACTGATCTGACTTAAACATACAGGAAAACTACAATTGTCTACTAACTGCTGAATACAATTAATTTCCCGGGGTGTGTTTTTCTTCTGCTGTTTATTCAGTTATTAATGTGACACTTCTCAGTTTTGGCATATTTAGTAATTGTGTGTGTGTATATATATACACCCCTGTATTTTTACGGAAGACTTTTTTCCCTTTCACTTCATTCAAAAACTAATGGGAGGGATTGTGTAAAGAAGTAAACTATTGTTTGGACAGCTTATAAATGCTGCATTGTATCTCTATGAAAATCCATAATACTTCTTGATGTTTCCTTTTATTTATTTCTTCCGCCCTGAAAAAAGTGAAGTCCGGGAGTGTCTGAAACTTGACCAAGACCATAAGCAATGTTTCTCTCTTTATAAACAAGTAAAGAAACTCAATAAGCAGATTGAATCAGCAGAGGAATTAATCAGAGAAGGCAGGTAAGTGTTCATTGCTGTGTTAAAGAAAAAATCACTGCTCAGGTGCCAACTAATTATTGACTGAGGAGCTGATTGTGATGCGTTTTGCATCTGTCAGTGGATAACTGAGCACAGCTCTCAAATTACGATTAAAATAAATATTGACTCATAGTCAATTCTGAATTCTTTTTGATACCACTGTCTTCTCTTTGCGTACTTCACGGAGCAGGTATTAAGACCAAGGTAGGGATGATATTTGTCAACTCTTAAGTATTGTAAGACCTCATCTTTAGACTAAAGCACCAATTTACTCTGCAGTGCATTGATAGCCGAAGTGGAACTGGCTCATAGGCCTCTCTTACCCTGTTTAATGTTTCTGTATCCTTTTACTTCATGCTTCATTTCAGTTTTACACGTTCCCAAGTGTACTACGTCCAACTGTAAGGAGCCCTAACAAGTGATGAAACATTGTCAGGGTGGCTTCTTAAAAGGAAGTACATCGGGAATGTGAATCAGTGCAACTGAAGACAGTTTTATTAAGTCAGCAGTCCATTTGGGCTCTTCCAACTCTAGACTTTCATTTGATCCAGTATCAGCACATTTTCAGGAACTCTTCTGAGAGCTTGCATTCCTCCTAGCTCGTAGCATCCTATGAGTTCAATCACACACTCACATTTTTGGGTGAGCATTTTAATCTGTTTCTTATGAACTGTGGACTTTGAGTGTCTTTAAACCTCTACAGCAAAAATACATTTTACGATGTGACTTTCTGAGACGAAGGTAGGGAGAAAACAGCCTTCTGGTTCAAGCTGGCAGAAGTTGGTTTTTTTTTTTTTTTTGTTTTTTGTTTTTTTGGAGGGTTGACTTTATTGGTGCTACAAAAGGCAGATAGTACAGTGCTCCCAGCCAGACTCCAGTCCATATCAGATCTCAGAGGGAGAAGCTTTTTATTCCAGAAGTACAGAGTGGTATATTGGACAGGAAGCAAATTGGGATGCTGTTGTCTGTGCATACTGAGGGATGGCAGCATGCAAAAGTCTGACAAGTCATAGTGCCTGCTTTTCTGTCTCATAGCACAGAAAAGGGAATGGCAATACAGTTCTTAAAGTGGCTGAAAGTTTCCTTCATAGCATTGCCTCACATCACATCTTTAAGACTAGCATAGCCAAAGTACCTTGTAAATAAATTACAGCAGCCTTAAATAGTTACTACATTTTATAATATTTTCTTATAATTAAAACAGGTATGAAGATGCTATTAGTAAATATGAATCTGTAATGAAGACTGAGCCAGAAGTCCCAGTTTACGCTACTCGTGCCAAGGAAAGGATCTGTCACTGTTTATCTAAGGTAATTCTGCTTCCACTTACCTCTCCAAATTTCTTTAAAAACAAAAAGCATTACTTCACCCATTAATCTTGTTTTACTTTCTCTTTAGAATCAGCAGGCTACAGGAGCCATAAAAGTTTGTACAGAAGTTCTGCAACTGGAACCAACCAATGTGAATGCCCTGAAAGACAGAGCAGAAGCTTATTTGCTGGAAGACTTGTATGAAGAAGGTACACTTGTATGACTTTTGTACATACGTTTTTGTGGGCATTTAAAATGCAGTCAGTGTTTCAAAAACTTTTAACATGTGCTTTGATTCTATGCTATGTTGTTATCCTTAATCAGCTCTCGTAGTTGCAGATTTACAAAAATATCTGCTGTTAATTTTGTCTTGATTAGTACGAGTGGTATGTACTTGTTTTATCTGGAGTTGTCTTTATAAGAGTGGGCTGTGTTCAGGATCTTCTGTGGGAGCATACAGCTTATTCAGACTTGAACACATTTTACGTATGCTGCAGTGTCAGATAATTGCATTTATCTACAAAAGATAATTATAATTAGGGTCACATAAACCCATTTTAGGAGCTCCCTTGTAATGTTTTTAGATGTCAGCTTGAAAGAAGACTTTCCTATACCCTAGTATTTGCTCACAATAGAGGAAGATATTGGCTGTTCACCTCCACAGGTTTCCTTAATGCCGCCAAGAACAGGAATCTGTTTCTGCTCGAGACTGCATTTTGTATGTGCTGCTAGCAGTGTTTGCTGGGGTTGTGCTGGATCCACCGGCCATTTCTCACTTCCCAGAAGACTGAGTACCATGGGAATGTTGCTTGGTCCATATTCAGCCTCGGAGAAGAGAGACTGATAATCAGTGTCTCTGAGTACGCCATTACATTATATAGTTTCTTTTGGAGTACTAAGTGTTAATGTACTATACAAATCTTCAAAAAATTAATTCAGTAGGTCTCATTTCAACAAGAAACCAGGCTTAAGAAGGAGACTTGGACAATCTATCGGTTCTATCCCCCATGCTCACTCATGCAGCAGTTTTTGAAGCCTTGGACTGTTTCAGTCAAATGCGATAACAGAAGGGACTCAGGCTTTAAATCTGCTGGAAAACCACTTCCATTAATTTTAATATTTAGAGAACAAATTTTCTCTTCTTTATTCTGGTACTGGATTGTCAGCTTTACAACTGAACAAAAAAAACCCTCTTCACTTTAAATCTTCACTTTAAAAATTGGTGAGACAGCTGTTGGTAGCGTGCTCAATTTTTGTCTTTTTGAGAAATTAATCACTGAGAGATGGTATTGTTCACCTCTGGAAGTGAACTTCAAAAATGACATCTGCTTTTGATTTTATTTTTCCAGGCTTTCTTGACTCAAATGCTTAAAAACGAAGTGTAAAGTGGACTGGTATGGCTTCAGGTTGTTCTCATTATCAGTGCTGTAGGCTTTGTGCTTCAGAAGTGACCTGGTCCTTCTCTGCTGAGGCTGGCAAGCCACCTCACTCCTTATAAAAAAGGGTGGAAGGCAGAAACACTTCTGAAAACAACTGATGGCCTTTATACAAAGGCATGGCTTGAAGTGAGAGGAAGAACTGCCATTTTCTTAGAGTAGTATTTTTCCATCTTCTACTTTTTTAGAACTGCAATGTCAACCTCAAACCTCAGGAAAGTTTCACAGCGATGAAGCCCCGTCAGGCATTTTTCCATCTTTTCCTGTATTTCTGTACAGTGGATGTAAGCCCAGTCACCACTGGGAAAAACAGATTTACAAATTGACAGAAAATGCTTCCCTGTAAATAGTTTTTTTCTTTATTTTTTTTTTTTGGTTTGTTTAACAAGGTGTAGCACAAATGCACGGCTTGGAGCAAATACCTCCCCATTATGGCATGTAGGGAAGCACAGGGAGGATGCACCGGGGGTCTGGGAGAGTTTGGCCTGAGCTGCCTCTTTGGGGTCGCCATGCTAAAGTGGAACCACACTTCTCCACATCCCTGTAGCACATCCCCTGCTTTCCTTCTGCCCTTGAAAATAGTAAGATGGTTGTAGTTAACACTCTGCTTTCCAATACTGCCTCCATAAACTCTGTTATAGATCATTAATGTTAATCTACCTGAAGGTGTCTTCACTTATAGGCAGTTTTAACTGCTATAAAATGGTGGCTGATTTCTCTCTGCTTTAGAGAAAGTAGAGTAATTAAAATCATAGTCTCATATTTAAAGCAGTAAATTGATTCTCTTCCCTCAAGAAAATTTCAAGCTGGAGGCACCTATTTCCTGTTTAAGGACAGGAAATTTCGAAGTACTTATAATTCAGAACTTTGAAGGAGATTATTGTTAAATGTTCAAGATGTACTTCAGAATATATAGCTGAGTTCTGATTCCCATTAAATGGCTTTAATTACTTCATAATCACATGAGATCCAGGGCTTGTCTATGAAGACAGATGTGTAATGAATCCTTTTCTGGCTTACCCCTTAAGCGCGGGAGTCTGTCTGTAAAGTATCCAGCACATCTTTTTTCAAAGAGACAAAAAACACATGCTGCTTCAAAATTGCTCAGGAAATCTTTCTCTCTTGACCCTACTACTGTAGAGGAGACGGTCCCTGTTTCAAGAAGAGCAATTACTATTGCAATTACTCCTCTCACAGAGTTGATAGGGACATAGAACAGGTTGGAACGGGCTGCCCAGAGAGCTGTGGGTGCCCCATCCCTGGAGGCGTTCAAGGCCAGGTTGGATGGGCCCTGGGCAGCCTGACCCAGTGGGTGGCAGCCCTGCCCACAGCAGGGGGGTGGCTTTAAAATCACTTGCAACCTAAGCTATTCTGTGATTCTGTAGATTATCTATGGTTACTCATGTTTGACAGAAAATTAATTCTGCATATGGAACAATGGCCAGTGTTTGTCACTTTGTTTTCAAGAGGCAGGTAAGATTAGGAAAGACAGCTGAGATGTTTTGAAATACAATGAAGTTGCTAGTTCAGAGATTGTGAAGACTCTTGTATTGAAAGGAGGGAGGTAGATTTGACTAAAATATGTAAATTGAATTGGATACTGAAAGCTGATTGTTCCCTTTGTGGTATGGGACAGGATGAAAGGAACTTGGGATGTTCTCTAAAGCAGCAGGCCAGTAAGAAGAAACTAATTCTTGTGTTAGCTGGTGAGATATTAGTGCTTTTACAAACAGTGACTGAGAGGAACTGATTAAATCTCTCTCTCAGCATGCCTTGAATGGCTAATAAGTCTCTTACTTTTGTAACAAATTTTCTGCCATTAGAGAGCTCTCATTCTGCTTCAAAAGCACCTGCTTCCAGTCCTCAGCCCTTAGGTGGGGAGAGAGCTCAGGTCTGAATGAGAGAAAATCTGCGTTGGAGGACACCAGCAGAACTGGAGTCGCTTTCAACTGAAAGAAAATGCAAAATGTACTTGCAGCTGGGTGTGCTGCCCCTCAGCAGCATGCAGCGCTACAGAACGTACCTTCCCATATACTTAACATCTGCAGCCTCTTAATAAGGGAGTCAATTTGATTTCAAATTTTTGACTCTTAAGCAGCTTGGTTTCCAGCGCTAGGACGTGCTGTGGATGCTGTGGTGCTCAGTGAAGTTGAGTGATCCAATCTGCAGTCGTCAGGATGGTGTGATGGGACATGAAGCAGTGCAGTGCAGTACACTGGTGCTTACAATTATTGGGGTGTTAAAGCAGCATAATGAAATCCCTGCATCTGCACTATTTTTATCAGTTTCATCAGTATGTATTAGACACACACGTCAGTGTAGGCTCCCATTTATTTTCTTTAATGACTAGACAAACTGTTAAAGATATCAGCGGAAAGCAAAATCAAAATGTTTTCTTCAAGTAGCAAATATGTCCAGTGATATGGAAAACAAATAGAAATTTTGTTTTCTTTCTAATAGCATATGAAATTGTTGGGGCACTGGAAATACTTCTTGGAATTTTTTTCGATAACAAAACAAGATTGCAGCGGTATCAGATGTTTGAGTGGTACAAATTCATTAGCGCTTCCTGCTGTCTTGCTCAGGAACAGTGAAAAACAAATGTAACACCTGCTGAGAAACAGCAGCTGCTTGGAAATAATCTGATGCAAGCACTTTGTCTAACTCGAGAAACCTGGGAGACTTGGGTCTGTAAATGAGACTTGGAAGATTATAACAGTGAGAGAAGAGTAGTCTCGTTAGAGACTTCAGCAGTTGCTTTCCTTAATAAATGTTGATATCAAAGAATACTTAACGTTGGTGTTTTGAGCATTCAGTTACCACTTAAAATAATAATATGGTTTACTTCAAAAAAATGCAGAGAAATGAGATCTCTTCAAAATTCATGAATGCGTTACAGCACCTCTCTTGCATTTGTTCCTGATGAATGCAACTCTTGAAATAAAAGCGAGAGAATGTGTCTTTTGGGTTGGGGAGCAAAACAAAACACCCAGAGCTTTCAGTGTAGCTGTCTGCAGCAATATGTTTGTGTTGAGGCATAGAAAGAAAACGTTTTGTCTTTCACTCGCAGTCGTAATTGTGGTGTTGCATAAATGAACTTAGTGATAATCTGAAATCCGTCTTTATTGTTGTTAGAGGAAGAGACTGTCACGTTGAATGAATACACACGGTGGAGAAGGAGCATTAATATAAAGATTCTGAATAATGCATCCTTCAGTAACGCAGTGTTGTGTGGGACTAACACTGCGCAGCTGGCTTTGCAGTTGTTAGTTACTGAAACTTCCTTCTTGATTTCAGTTTTGTCCCGGGCCTAGCTGCTCACGTTCATCTGTGCGACTTTGTCGTAATATCCAGAGAGTGTTCTGACCAGCTGCTAATAACCTCTCTTCTCCTCCACCAAAAAATGTGGTCAATCTGAAGAAAGAAACTTATCTCATTTGTATGTGGCAGTGTCTTTTTTCTAATCTGACAAAACATACTTGGCAGGTTGAAGTCAAAGTTCCAATGTTTATAAATTGTAATAGCAAAACTTCAGTTTGGGAGAGTGATTAAGCCCTTTAAATTGAGGTTTGTGAAGAGTTATTTAATCTTTCATTCCCTTTTTTTTTTTTTTAAAAGCTATTAAAGACTATGAAACTGCTCAAGCCAATAGCGAAAATGACCAACAGATTCGGGAGGGGCTGGAACGAGCCCAGAGGATGTTGAAGCAATCACAGAAGAGAGATTACTATAAAATTTTAGGAGTAAAAAGGTGAGACGTTAATGTCATCATCTCAGATACTGAAGTTGGTTATTAAGCTAGCGTATCTGGAGCTGATCGTTTGCATTTGTTCTGCTGCGTGTTAGTTCTTGTCTTACTGCCTTCGCTTCCCTGCTGTACTAGATGAGCAGTGTTAAGCACTTAAGTAGCATTTGTTTAAAATTCTAGAAAGAATAGAAAGAAAACTACCATTGGGAAGGAAGGAAACCAGTCAAGAAATCTTTAGTGTAGGTGATCAAATATAAGGTGAATGAATTGGAGAAAAAATGAAGACTAGAAAGAATTACTGAAAGCAATGAGAAGTAAAATTGTGGCAGATGTTGTGATAGATTGGGAGAGTTTGAAAAGACTGAATAAGAGGTATCTAAAATGCCACTAACCTAGAAGAACTAATGACTTCTCTTTTTAGCGAGGACCAAATGAATGTTCAGTTTTGAACCTGTATTGGTCATCCTTCTAATCATGAACTAATTCACGCTCTACTCCTCATGCTTTTTGTGATTCACTTACTGTAAATTCTTCAGGTGGGGAAATTTGCTGTGTATAAAAGCTGGCAGTAGCATCTTTGCAAAGAGAGTAAATGAGCAGTGAAGGAAAGAGGAGTCTTTGTTTGAAGTTCCTCTATTTTTGTAGAAATCTACAATGTTAGATTCAGAAGGTTAAGTAGCATCTCATAATTTTTCTGCTGCCCTTAATTACTCTTCCAGTGTTTAAAATAAACCTGTTGATTCAGCATAGGATCGATTACAGGACCTGTAAGATATCTATAACTTTATCTATCCAGAAATGCTAGAAAGCAAGAAATCATAAAAGCTTACAGAAAACTGGCATCCCAGTGGCACCCTGACAACTTCCAGAGTGAGGAAGAAAAGAAGAAAGCAGAGAAAAAGTTCATTGACATAGCAGCTGCCAAGGAAGTCCTTACTGACCCAGGTAATGATTGTCCTTACGTGGTGCCTTCACTTTTTTTATTATTTTTTTAATGGTAGTGTAAAAATGCAGTAAACGTTAGAACAAACATGACAGCTTCCCTTTTTCCGCTCTCCCTTGACCGTCTTTTGAGAAAGCAGTGCAGTAATATTCGTATCCAGCCCATTGTCTGAAGTCAGATATAAACCTGGAATTATTTGTGTTTCTGTGACTTATTTTTTCCCCGCGCTTTTTTCAAAACAAGTAAAAAGAGCTCAGCCAAAGCCGTCTGTTGGGTTCCTGTCTTTAAACTCTTCTCTGTGTGGTCACTGGAAAGAGAAGCTCATAAAAGGTGTGGGTATCAGAGGCACTTCTTATCATCCTCAGCCATTCAGGATTGTACGCTTGATAATTGGGTAGCTGGGCTCAGACTTCCGTGGGAGAAGGAGGGATCAGAGAGTGAACAAACACTTCTGGTTAGTAGAAAGCCTTTTCCAGTGTTAATGCAATCTTGGTTCGTAATTACGTACATAAAGTAGGTTTGTGGGTGGTTCTGCACTGCTTGTTGGCCATCCCAGATGCTTTGTGTTGCTGCCCTAACTGCGGTGCCTTTGTTCCACCTTGGCTTTGTTTCCTTCAGAAATGCGGCGGAAGTTTGACGCAGGAGAGGACCCCCTGGACGCAGAGAGTCAGCAGGGCGGGGGCAACCCCTTCCACAGGAACTGGAACACGTGGCAAGGATTCAACCCCTTTGGTTCTGGAGGAGGACCATTTACATTCAAATTTCACTTCAGTTAGAGCCAAGACTGTTTCGGGTGGCTGCTGCTGTTTTTTACTTAATTTGTTCAAAAAAAAAAAAATAAAAACTCTCTCAGTTCAAGACCCAAAATCTTAATTTCTAATGTTGTCCTTAACTCAGAGTCTTACTGCACTAGGAGAAAGCTGCTTCTTTCTTTCAGTATTCAAAGGGTTTGCTTTGTGGTGAGCTTGACAGGCTTACGCTGGCAGGGGGAGGTGGAGTAAGAGTTCTGTTACTGCCCATGTATTTGTTATGGATGTGCAGGATGTGTCTATTCCTATGGATGGAAAAAACAGTAAGAGGCTATTTAGGACAACACTTAAATGCAGCTTTAGAACTCAAGTATATGCTTACAGGTAAAAATGCATGTAAATATTTTTCTGAATCGGGGGCCTAATAAATGTGGAAAGGGTAGCTACGGTAGTCTCTGCGTTAACAAACTGTTTGTCGTTGTGCTCAGCAGGATGATCCATTTCTCAGTATTCTTCAAGGGAACCCTGGTAACCACCTGTTGTGTTACTGTCGGCAGTGCCATAGGTAGGGTGGCGAGGCTGCGTACCGAGTGAGCCCGCACAGCCTCTCTTTCAAAGGTCACTTGTAAGTAATGATGTTTGGAAATGTCTGCTCACTGTATTCATTAACCTGAGAGTAATTGGGATAATCTCCTTGGCAGCAACTGTCAAATATGAAAGTTTGGGGGGGGAAAAAAGCATCTGTGTTTTTTTTTCCTCAAGCCTGTTTCTGTGATTTGGAATGTTTCAGTGTCATTTTTAAGTAGTTTGCACTTTACCAAAATATCTGGTTGCGATTTGAGCAAAACGGCGTAAGGTGGGGTTCCCCAGCTGTGCGGCACTTTGGTACCTCTCTGGACGTGATCAGCACGGGGTGTGAGGTGACTGCACGAGGACTGCAGGGATAAAGCACGAGCTGTAGCCTTCCCCGTGTGATGCACCTTCACCTCTGTTGGGTGCTGCGACAGTGAAGTCATGCCAGGTGAAATTGTTCAAAGCAATTCTGTATGTTGTGCAACAGCCACAGCACTGTAAGAACAGCTGCCTGTATGCGGTCTGGCTGTCACTGGCCAAAAGTCTGGTTTGTTTCTGAGCGCAGGCAAAACCACTTCAGTGCATCGATTGAACCGTGTACGGTGGGAGGCATTGCCAGGACGGAAGCTGCTGCCAGTGAGATAGTCTTCTCCTTCTGTAACTGAATATATCAGAATTACTGAGTTTCACCAGCAGTTGGTTTTTTTTAAGAATACAAAAATTGCAATTCTTTAATCAACTTACGTAAATTTTAACTGCACAACTTTCATCAGTCAATAGGAACCTTCTCTCACTTCAGCTGAGGGCGTTTAAGAGCATGAGCCTCAGTCAAACACAGCAAATAGTCTTCAGTCTGACAGTGTTGTGGGTTTTTTTATTACTCTAAGTGCAGTGCTTTTGAAGCACAACCCTTGTCTGCTGCCTTGAGTACTTCACAAATAGAATTGTGGCTTTGGAAAAGGTTTTTCAACAGCAATTTAAAGGTCAGTGTTTGGTCAGCAGAAGTTTATCTTCAGGCCGATAAAGAGTGTGTGCGGTGATTTCCAGTAGCTGGTGGTACAGAATCACCCCTGCATCCTACTGAAAATATCTGATGCTGGGTTTTAAGTTGAACGACTTCCTATAAGTTTAACTGCTGCTTTTGCCCTGGCTGAAATATTTCTAAGCTCTGCAGCGGGTGCGCAGGATGCTGGTTGTGCCCTCTGAGGTCCGTGTGGCTCTTCAGACCTCTGGGCCCAGACATAGGAACTTGCTGCACAGCAGACAGCCGGGTGCTGTCCCACGGCACTGCTGCTCCAGGCAGATCTCTCTGAGCTACTGCCTCGGGCTGTTGCCCTCCCTCCTTGCCATGGGTGCAGCAGAGCCGGGTGCCTGCTGTACGCAGTCGTGTGGTTGCATGCCCTGTGTCAGCACTCCTGTACTGCCCTGCTCGCTGCAGGAGGGGCTGCTTTTCAGTACCCTGGAATGAGCAGCATAAGCAGTGTGCCATGACTTGTACAGAGACGTGTCCAGTTCCAGGGAGTCGCAATAACTTCTACAGGTAGCGCTTCTCTGGCACACAGACAGAGCTAAAAGTGTTATTTTGAAGGACTGCCCTTGTGCAGCTTTATGGTCCTACCCCTCTCCCTCTTCTGCTTTAAAAGCTATGGCTGAGAGGTTGTTTTTGCTTTTTAAAATAATCTCTTAGCGAAGGAATAAGGCAGTCCCTCTCTAGTAAACTTCATGTAAGGCATTGAAGTTAGAGCAGTGTGTGTCCATTTCTCTTAATGCAGTGGATGCCTCTGTACAGCGGAAGCAGCCTGGAATAGGAACAGTTAATTCTGGTGATGAGAGGGAAAGGGAAAATGAAGTATTTCTGGGGGAGAAAAAAGGCTTGAATCTAGGCAGGGAAGGATGATTAATGCTTGAATGCTGTTCATAGATCTCTCTCATGAAAGACGGCATCTTGAGAATGGAAAAAAAGTTGTCGAGGGAGGAGAGTAAGGCTTCCTGGTCCTAAGCAGCTGTTGATTACACGACGTTACCGCTCCAGCGCTGTCTTTAAGCGAGCAGATGCTGGCTTCTGGCATTAAGGCACTTCTGACAATACAAAAAGACAAAGTTGCGCTTAAAAAGAAAGGGGAAAAAAAAGCTTTTACGTTCCAAGGATTTCCAGATAGAGCGACGCATTTCCTGCCGTGACTTTAGCAAGCGAAGCGCTGGTACCGCACCGAGCGCTCGTGGTGCTGCTGGGCACCAGGAAGCTGAATCTCCTCCTTGCTGGTGAGGGCTTCTGTGGTGCGATAACGCTCAGCAACCGAGCGTGGGACGGAGAGCCTGGGAGGCTGGTGGAGCCCGAGGTGTGTGTGAAGCATCGTTACAGCAGCTGGCCTCTATGTAGATGCAGACTTCCTATGTTGAATTCTCTCTCAGTTTTTATAAACTAATTTCCAACTTGTTTTGAAATGAATGGGGGGCGGCTTGTTTCACTTGAGGTTTGCTTCATACCGATCTGTTAATCAGTGTTAGATTCAGAACAAGTTATCAACTTAAGAGCTCGAACTTGTGACATACGCAGAAAATCTGTTAGCTTAGGAAAAAAAATTAAGAATAAAAGCTTATTGTAATTTAACTTTCCAGAGCGGTGTTTGCAATAAGAATCACTCTTCTGTTTCGGGCCGTGATTTGTAGGAGCTTTGCTGGCAGTGAGCGAGCACAGCGTGGCAGGTTGGTTGTATTAAAAGTGCCTTATCGCAAGGTATTGTTTGCTCTGTGATATGCTCTTATCCTTACCATGAAAAAATAAAACTGGGGGAATCTTTCTTTCTTTGCCCACTGCAAATTCCGAAGTAGCAGTTTTGTTTTAAGAAGGATAAGCAAAGTTAGCCAGAGGTTTATCAAATGTCTCAAACGATGTCTTTATATAAAATCATAAATCTAAAAAGAACTGTTTTTTCTAGAACTGTGGGAATTATTTTATGGTATTTTTCACAATAAAGATATTTATGATGACAAGAAAGCACCGCAGTGTGTGCGTCTGCCCTTCTTTCCTCATCCCGTGCTGCGGTTCCGACAGTCGGTGTTGCGCGGAAACGCAGCGTTAGCGCTGCTTGGGGGCTGAGCCGAAGCTTCTCGGGCAGCTGGTGCAGAAGTGGTTGGGCTTCAATAGGGTGTTGCAATGGCCCTGAAACCACTGGACTGAGTTAAGAGTAACCACTGGATTGAGTAACCACTTCTCTTCACTGATTTTGGGGACAGTGCCTCCAGTTAGTTGCCTTCTGATGTTACCAGTCTGATGGGGAAGGAGCTGCAGCCAGCGACAGCACAACTTCATGAAGCGTCTTCGTTCGTTGTCCTTGAGCAATTCTCTGCTTCGTGTGTAAGGATGGGAGTATCAGGTGAGCACAGTGCTCACCTCCGTACTCACACATACAGAGAGGCTGAAGTAGGGATGGGGTCCAGATCAGGGTGGAGATGCTGCTGTGGGGAAGGGTGGCAATTGTGCACCTCAGGGCTGGAGCAGGCAGACCTGCAGTGAGGGGCTGGGGAGCAGAAGGGTGCATCCTGAGGGCGTAACCACGGTACCTCCCTGCAGGTTGGCCGGATGGAGTTCCTCCTTTACAGCCAGACAGGGCTTGGAGTTTGCTGTGGTTCAGCCAGGAGAATCCTAGATGCAGCTGGAAGATGCAACGAGACTGGGTGCAGATGCTGAGTATATTTTAATCGCTACAGCGGTATCAACCATCACACTTCTGAGAGAGGTCTTGGCTGTCACAGCCCCGTCACTTGACTTGCAATGGCTCTTTCAACACTGGCTGAAGAGACGCAGCAGCAGTGCTACTGCCCAAAGGCAGGGGCAGAAGTTGTGTTACAGGACTGAGCAGCCCCTGCCCTCAGAGGGCTCCAGGAGAGCTGCACGTCAGTCAACGACTTCAGAGAAAATGGGAATTGGTGGCTGTGTGACACCATTGTCTGCAAAGGGTTTGGCCTAGGCAGCAGTGTGCAGCAACATCAGAACTAAAGCAGAGTCATACCCGTGACTTCTGGAAAGACGGATCCTACCTGCATGCATCCCAAGTGTATAGACAGAATGACTGACGGCACGAAGAAGTGAGAGGGCTCCTCACCAGTCACAAAATGGGCACGCTATCTTCTCAGTCTTCCATGGGAACTGTCAGTTTTTAGGAGTTCCAGGTTGGAAGCGAAGTACAGTACGCTGTCTTACAGATGCAGTGGTGGGCAATGCAGACACAGCCAGACAGAGCTATGGTCGTAGTACAGCAGCTCAAGGGGCAAATAAAAAAAAGTAGAAAGTAATTACCTGATGATTTAAAAAAAAAAAAAAAAATCAGCAGCAGTGTAACTAATTAACTCTACAGTTCCTATTCACGTCTTTTCCTTGTATGGCTTCAGGTTTAAAAAAAGCCCCAAACCCCCAACTGTGAGTGCAGCGTGGATTGATTCTCTTTCTAAGCTGTAGAATATAAATAAAGTTCTGTGTTGGGTAAAAGGCGCTTTCACGCCCATCTGCACAGCCACGTTTTGCAGTCATCAGAGCCCAAGATCTGGTACAAGAGCCATAGAGGGAAGAGCACAGCAGGAGGAAGCTATTTTTGTGACATTCTCTTCAAGATGTGGTGACCTCTGAGGAGAGGCTGCCAGTGTTTCATCCAGAGGAGTGAGGATTCAAATATGAAGAACTGAAGTCTCCACCAGTAGAGAGGAACTGAGGTACGGCAACGCTGATTATGGCTATAGCAGCTTGAGCAGGGCCTTCGGGCGAGGAACCCACAAACCAAATTGGGACGTGCATCACAGCTGGAAGTGCTGCTCGGGGCCATCTCAGATGTGTCTGAAACTCGGAATGGAACATTGGCTGCCCTAAGTGTAAGTTCAAGAGGCAGCCTCACCCTCAGCGAGATCTGAGGCCCTGCTCGGTCAGGGGGGTTTGAACCCACGCAGCTTAAGGCTGCATCTCAGTGAGGTTCAGCAGAAGATGGTGGACAAAAAAAAAAGTGATATTATTACCTCAGTGCTCAGTGTTAATCTCTGTTGGAGAGGTGATGTGGAGTAAACCTATGAAGGATTTGATCTGATACAGTGACGTTAGATACTGATGCCCTGTCAGTAAGTGTTTCAGTACTTCCACTCACGTTTTCTTGTGGCTCAAAGCACATTGAAGCCATGCTTTGAACAAAGGAATGAAACACAAAGAAGCGTAAGTAGGAGAGAAGTCATCTACTGAGCCTGGAAGGTTAAAATCTCGGTGTGAGCACAATGCCTGATTTAGGAAAAGGTTAAAAGAAACCTTATTGAGAAATATTTTCTGTTCTAAAGTTGTCTTCTTAAAAATGCTCCACTACTGTCTGGTTGGTTTGTTTTCTGCTGAACTTGCCCCTTGGTGTTAAGAAGACCCAAAAACGACAGTGAAATGGTAATACAAGTGCAAATGGAGCAAGCCTCTCAATTCAGCGCTCTCCACCGCTCCTCCTAACGATGCTTCTTTACTGATCTGAACCAGGTTGTGGTGATGTGTCTCCAGCAGAGGATCCATTTCCTTCCCTTTCACAGTACACCGTGCTGTCAGACACAGGGTCTGAATTTTGGGGGTCCTGTGAGGAGCCAGGAGTTGGACGCCATGATCCCTGTGCGTCCCTTCCGACCCGGGGTATTCCCTGATTCCACAAAACTAGAAATAGGCTCTCCTGCTATCTCCAAGTTCCTACTCAGATTTATAGTTCTGAATATTGACCACTTCCACCAGATCAAAGATACTTGAGGAACTGCTGCAGTTTTTTGCCGTGAATCTATTAACCAAGCATTCAGTGTTCATTCTGTAATGCAAAACAGGAAAAGAGAAAATAATGTTTTTTTCTCCAGTGGCACCTTTAATGTTTTGTACAACATACACAATCCGCTGCTTTAGCATTAAAAATATAATGATTCAAAGTGCTGCTTTAAAGAGACTTTTAAAAAGTAGTTGATATATTTGCTGGACCTCTCTTTTATAAACAATTCAAAAAAATAGCTTTTCTGGAAAATATTGCTACACGCTTGAAAAAAATGCTGTAGAACATTTTTACAAATAAATAGAACGCTAGAAAATGGCATGAGAACTTCTAAACCTTCACAATATCTCCAGCAAATTACATTCCTGTGAAATTACATTCTAATTGTTTCAGTAATCTCAAGAAAATAGTATTTAAAGAGCTGTTTCTTGCACGCAAAAGCAATCCAGTTGTAAAGAGAAGGGGATGCGATAGATGTAATGAGCAAGAAATCAGTGCGTAAATGATCCTCCTTTCATCCTGCGTAACAGAAATTGCCCACACAGAAAATCACAATTAAAGAGAGCTGAGGTTTCTTACAAAGACCCTTCACCTTCCAAGCTGAGACTGACATCAGCGTGAAACGGCGCTGCAGACTGAAGGACCAGGCTGTAAACGTAAGCCAAAATAGAAGGGAGCAGAGGACTAATGGTTTTTTCCTTTTATCTATGGAGTATCAGTTGTTTCCTTGTTACACACTGAATTTATGGTAACTCTGCATAACAGAGTCAGTATGGAGTCCGTCTGTGTCAGGAAAACACGAGCTTACAAAGTTCTGCTCTGTGACGTTCCCGCACGTCCAACTTGCTGTCTGATGGTCTTCAGTGTTACACGTTACGAGGGCACAGAACAGACATTGCAGTGAGAGGCAGAGAGCTGAAATTGGAATGAACTGATCAACGCTGCTGGCTTACACCGGGAATATCCCACTGGGTACTGCATAAAAAGGAGATGCCCACAACAGACCTTCAAAATCTGTATACTTGTTAAAACTGGTATTCCAAATGCATAGAGGTAATACAATGCAAAATGTAAATGCCTGTAAAAAAAACCTGTACGTCCTCTATTGCTAAGACTTGGAAAATGTCAGCAGAGCACAATTATAAATGCCTGCACTTAGGGGAAGCAATTCCAAATAACCCACACCTGAGAGCACCGGCTGCCTACAAAACATGCTTTGTTTTTCTCTCCATTTATTCACTTTCATTTGCAGGAATGGAAATACACAGCTCACGATGGATCTACCCGTTTAGTGCAAATTACATTATCTTTTATAATTACAAGTATTTAGACTGAAAGATGGCATTAAGCTGTTCTTACAAGAACTTGCGGTTATATCGTTATATCCATGAGTCTATTTTGAAATCTTAGATAACCAAACGACACGGTACAGATTTAAGGCACCAGATAGATACAGCTGAACGAGGGAAGGTTTAGATTAGATGTCAGGGGGAAGTTCTTTACTGAGAGGGTGGTGAGGTGCTGGAACAGCTGCCCAGAGAGGTTGTGGATGCCCCATCCATGGAGGTGTTCAAGGCCAGGTTGGATGGGGCGCTGGGCAGCCTGGTCTAGTACCAGATCTAGAGGTTGGTGGCCCTGCCTGCAGCAGGGGGGTTGGAACTTGATGATCCTTGGAGCCCCTTCCAACCCATTCTATGATTCTATCATTCAGTGACGATATCAGTTTAATAAATAAATTTCCTGTTTTCAAATGTTTATGGCAAGAATTTTTACTGCAGTTTTTGTGGGATCAAAATATACCAGTAGCCCATCAGAGCAACAGTTTTGCGAGCAGGAATTTATAAAATTACAGTAGACACCACTGAGAGTAAAAAATTAGTCAAGTATTTTATTATTTTAAATTCTGAACAGAATAATGATAGTCAACACTGAGTGGAAGCAGCTTCCAGGTACTGACCCTCTGACTCGATGCGTGCTGGCTGGAAAATTATCCTAACTGAAAACACGTGGTGGAATCTAATGCCGTACTACTGAAGGGACCAGACAGAGCCTAAGAAGCAAAAATGACTCTTTCAAATTAGAAACGGTGCAGTAACCCTGCACAGTAAATGGAAAATTACACTCCTTGCTTTGGTAAGCTTCAAAGGTGATTTGGATTTGTGCGGTCTCAATTACTCAAGCTATTTTTCATATCATATCTTAGCTACAATGAGAATTTGCCTTGTGACCATAGCATTTCTCCAGGGAAAAAACTGTGGGCATGCAACCAAAATTCTTTATATTTAAATACATTTGATTAAGTGCATGTAATATGCATCAAACAGTTTCCATGTAGCTATTTAATGCCGCCTCCCCCCTCTCCCAGTTCCTGACCCAGTGTATCTCTGAAGAGTTGAATCCATCATTCTTTGTATTCTGAAATCCTCTGGGCAAATTGTCTTTTAGAGAAGGAAAAGGAAAACCAAGAAATAAGGAAAGCTACTCTACGCTGACTGAAATAAAACCAAGTACCTGTGGGTTTGTCTCTTCTGTTCTCTGTATTTCATGTAAAACTTTTTAAATAACACCATAAGTTACAAAATATTCCACTTCACATTAAAGAATGTTACCAACAGTGCCAACGCAACTTCCATGACTTCCACTCAGTCTTTTGCAGAAGACAACTGTGCTGTCACCAGCGCTTTTTACACGTGGTGCTAAAGTTCATCGTGCTTAAAACCTGTAACCAAAGGAAAAAAAAACAATATATAAAACAATGATGTACAAATGTAGTGACTGGTTTTGTAAAGCATGGAGAAAGCCCTTTACTGTCCAGCTACTGCTGAAAGAGTCAATCCAACAGCATGACCGATACTGGCGGGGGAACCTGTGAACTACAGTCCGAAGTCAGAGAAACACACTGGACTATGAGAGAGTGACACAGAAATTTCTGGAGGGCAGTAACATCTGAAAGGTGTTTTTTTTTTTACCTTAGAAATCTTTCAAATTTGTACTTTGAATATGCACTTGCTGAGTAGGATTAAGAAGAAAGAACAGCGATACGAAATAAAAAGATTTCATACCTGAAAATCAGCAAGCGACTTACAAGCAAACTTCAAGCAGAGAGAATACATGAGATACTGTACTACAAAATCAATACAGGTGAATGACACTGAGGAACCAAATTATTGAACAAGTTTTTGTGAACTTTGAGACTCAGGAACCCACTGCTTAGCAGGTTACACTGAGCTGAAAGAAATAAGCTCTAGATTCTTTAAGTGAAGCCAAAGCCCATGTGCCTTATTTAATGTTTGTGGCTCAAAAGATGCTGAACAGTTGGTTGTGTTTGAGCTCCTCTTAAAAACGTTGTCCTCCTGGACTTTGGCATGTAACAAAAGACTTTTTTGTCTGAGTGGAACTCCTACGTAAAGAAGCATCACGCCGCTTTTAAAACCCGCACCATTTCTCAAAGAGAATGGAAAATTACACAAACACAATGCATGTGCCTGCTGACCCCAACCTTCATTTCAAACAAATCATTTCAAAGAATTAACAGATGAATGTGAACGCAATTACCTTTTTGAGAGAACGATGTTCTCTTTTTCTTCTCTTTTTCAATTTGCTGTATTAACTTCCGTATCTCGGCGTCATAGTCAACCCACTCAGGAACTATCCGGGCAGCAGCCTTTAGTTTTGGTTCTTTGGTTTGGGGATTGTTGCACTGAAAGTTTAAAACATACATGATGTAAACAAAGCCAATGGGAAAATACCACCTTTCCAAGGAACTGCAAGCGATCAATCACCTCCTCAAGGTCACTGAAGATAAACAGCGGAACACCAAACACGTTTTTGTTACAAACCAGCTGGGCAATCATATGCTGATTGGGACAATAACCCGAGTGCTACAAAATGGTCTGCAATTTACTTCAACCTGAGAAATAAGCTTCAGACAAAAACTACACTGCAGCAAATCATGAACCTCGGCAAGGAATTTAGTGAGGTATAGTGAAAAGTCAGTTACACAAAAAAATCTTGAATATTTTGCAGAGAACTGCTACTTATCGTATTTTCTTGTCACCGTATCAGCTTAAAAAATTCTCATATTTTGTAGCAAGAGCCATTTCTCAGCAGCCCAGGAAATATCTGGTCTCCAACATGTTGCTTGGCTCTCAGTTATCTCCTATCTCATACCTAACAAATAATTTTGTCAGCATTTACAATTTCATTGAAGGACAAAACCCAAGGTCAGTTACCTTGATATTCATCAAAAAAACCCTCAAAAACCAAACAAACCAACCCAGCACCAAACTGTAAACAATCCCTGTTTAAATCATTTAAATCATTTCATTGTAAATACTTCAACTTTTCCATGTGCTCTTGACTATACGGATAGCAGACTGCTACCACGAGACTACTGATATTTACATGAAGTAACATGGGGACATGGAAGGTACACATTAGCACACTGGCATTAAAACTAGTAACGTGTCTGTTATCAAGTTTGTGGTGCTTCCTCTGCTGCTATCTAGTAAATATATTGATTACTTCCATGAAATATTAAAACTATAAGTTACAATAAAAGGTGATACGTGATAATGGGGACTGAAACTCATGAAGTCTAGAAACTTAATTTCAGCCTTTCATTTTCTAGAATAGAGATTACCTGTGTCCAGTGCACAAAGGAGCTTATTTTAACTGTACGGACACAAAATCAGCTATTTACATTTGGAATATTTGCACCAGATTCCAATTGCCTGTTTTTCTTCAGAATTACGGCTCTGAAGTTTCACTCAAACTGAATGGGGATTGTCAAGAAATGAAGAAGGGAGGAAATGGGATGGGGAAAATAACGACAGAGCAGAACTTCTTCTCTCTCTGTTTCAGTTCCCAAAGACAGACATTTTCTTCTTTCAGAATGTGGGTCAGTCTCCTCAGCTCTCTGGTTTTTAAGCTACGCTTTATCTTCAGTTTATAGCGGTGAAATGGACAGAGGAAAAGAGCCGTAATAGTACTGCTCCTCTGCACAGTGGGCTCAGCAGACGGAGCAGCACACAGCTCTAGTAATCTGGCTGAATACGGAGGGGAAAAAAACAGAAAATACAAGTACAGGAGTGGAAAAACCCTGATCCTATCCAGTTAGGGACAGCAACACTTCATTTTCAGGCACAGTTTTCAGCTTCAACATAAGCAAATTTGGCATGCAGGAGAAGTCTTGGAGGAAAGGAGAAGCTGTAGGTAATTCAGGCATTATCAAAAGGGACCTCGAGTTTCAGTACCTTCCAGCAAGGCTGGCTCCATGAGATCACGTAAGTGTATCTCAAAAGCCACAGAAACTGTAAATCAATTTTTTAATCTAGAAAACTAATTGAACTCAAAACCAACTCACCAAGTCTATGGTTTTAGCCTTTTTCTTAGATTCGTCATCGCACCAGGTTTCACACCACAGCCATTCTTGAGGGAGAGACCTTATCGCTACTTGGTGAATCATGTTATTGGGAAGATCCTGTACAAGTTCATAAAATCGTAAATTAGCACGGAATTTCGATGTAAGTGTTTATCAAGCAACTACTTAAAGGAGATTCCACAGAATATCTTTGTCTGTTACCATTTCTGCAAATTGTTCTGTTTCCTTGTAAGTGCTCACCTGTCTCTTTTTCAACTGGATTCAAAACTTAGTCCTGCTAATTTTGTTGGCCAGTTCCACCTCTCATTTCTCAAGTAATTTTTTCTTGAACTTACGTCTGTCCTTCCTTAGTTGACATCAGGAATACTTACAGCTCAGATACTGCGTGCCATACTCTAAATGTAACTGAGCAGAATTAGGCTGTGTGAAATTTTTATAGCACATCTTAAGCATATTTCCATTCCTCAAATTTGCAAAAAAAGCTCAAAAGCACGTAATGTGGGATTATGGCACTACTCTAAAGTTAGCTTTCTTTTAGGAAAACGGATTCCAGAAAAATGAGTGTGGAAAGGAAATGCTACTGAATTGCTATTCTGGATATGTTCCTTACTTAAAATTTCATTTTTTGTCACCTTTATCGTATAGTCCAATACTCTCATCATGAAAACACTAAAGCGATATTTTGCTGAACCTAGGGAATAGCATTTACAAAAGTAAAAAATCCCAGGCAGTCACACAGTAGAGTTTCTCTGACCATGGTCAAAAATAACAAGTGTATGTAGTAGATCCTTTCATAAGATCCTCCACATGCACAACCCCTGCGTTACATTTAAAAAATAAATGTCAGTACTCAAGTAAGTAGTAGTCACGTCGTATTTTGCCAATTCACATTGCTAAATGTGACAGAACAAAATAGTACATATAGCTGCGTTTTAGGAAGCATACAGCTCAGTTCAAATATAGACATTCACACGGAAAACTTACACCAAGTAGAAATACACTGCGTCAAGACATTTAAGCATTAATTTAAATATTTCTTTTTTTTGAAAAACCTCCATTCTATGAATATTAAGAAAATCAAATAGCTGTTTTATCTTCATCTCAATTTCAAGGGAAAATGAGATGTTTTTCTGTTGCGCCTCTCTGACTTTCTAAATGGAATCACAATCCTGAAGTACAGCTGCTCTCAAAGATGTGAACTGAGAAACTTAAATGGAGAAGAAAGTAGAAAGACAGCTGCTAGTTCCAAGATTTAAAATATATAGAAGCAAATGTGTTTGGTTTTTCATTAAATTCTCAACAAAAAGTTGTTTATCTTTTCAGAAGAAAGTGATTTATCCTCAAATACACCGAAATACAGACATAATTCAAAGAGGATCAAAGAGGAAATATTCATGAGTCATAAAAATAAACGAGCAAGGTAAGACCAGATTGTTTTTACTGTCATTGCCAAAATTCTTGTTCATTCAAAACACGTGAACTGGTTAAAGGATGGATTCCTAGCCTTCCACTAACATATAAAGGTTGCTCTTCAATTTGATTTGTGTTTTCACGTTTAGTCAGACAGCCTAACATAATTATAAAGGTGGACTAATGTCATAGTGTAGGTGTACTTCCACTTTTCTTTCTCCAGCATCGAGAATTTCTGATTTTACTTTTGTTTATTTATTTACAAAATAAAATGCAGGCAGTGAGAGGTGTGGGCTCCTCTACTCCAGGATCCCTGGTCACCTCAGGGTAACCATGTACAACAACCACTGGAGAGCATCAGCGCTTAAATTAAATTAACATTAGTGGAAAAATAGAAAAAGTAGAGGGAAAAAAAATTGCTAAATAATTTTCAGAATTATATAACATTTTGAGATACAAAGTAATTCCACGCATATTGAGAAAAATACATAAAATAAAAACTTAATTGCTTAAACCCATATATACCTGATCTAGGTTTGACAAGCTGTTTGGATCTTGACTAAGAGCCTGGTACTGGCCCCGAAGCCGATCTCCTGCTGCAATCTTTCTGAATTTCTTAAGATCCACAACATATAAGGCACTACCAAGAAAAAAATATCAATTAAGACTTCTGCAGCTTCATGTTCTTCTTGATAACATTAATAAAAAAGTAACAAGAAACAAAAACTGTTCATGTGCTAAAAGAATACGATTTAAAGTAAAGAGCTGAAGCTATTACCCTAGATCATCCGAATTCAGACGAAAACATCTCTCGCTGAGAGTGACTATAAGGCAACTGCTTGTGAATGGCCCCGTGGTCAGTGCCAAGACCCAGGTTTTAATCAGTTCTACAAACCGCACAGAAATATGCAGGAGTTCTCCTACCTAATGTGGTATTTCTTCTTCCCAAGATGTGATGCCCAGTATCCCGACTTCCAGAAACGGTACCCATCCATTTCCTTACGGCTGTCGCAGAAAGGTGTGTAGCCATACGGAGCTCCCTTTAGATCCAGATCTCTGAGCTCTTTCATGTCACTTCTCACAATCTAAATAAGAATAAAAGTGCATTTATTTTTGTAACAAAAAATACAATGAGAGTTCTACTTCTATAATTTAATACTGTTTTTAAGGTGCACATAGGAGGGTAGTTATAGCAGCAATTATATTTTTAATTAAACTGAAATACTACACCAAGTGCAGTGTAGATACAGTAATCCATTAGAATTACATTTGCTTATTTATTGTTCAAGGAAAAAAAAATACTATGTGGTCATCTATGGAACATTTTAAAAGCAAATTTAAAGAAAAAACTATGTATAGGTATATTTTTTAAAATATATAAATTTATAGACCAGTGATTGCCCAATATTAAACTCCTCTAATGCAGAAGTATAACTTTCAAAATCTATTGAGCATCTCCCTTCTAAAAAATTCACACAGTTGGTTACATTAACCTTGGCACTCAAAAAATAAGGAATAATTTGAAAATCTTTGCACTTCGTTGCAATGTACTTTTAAAAACAGGTTACAAAGCCATTTTACAAATGTCCTCCATTTACTAATCCACCATCAAATCCCAGCAATCCAATGTATCAATGGTAAAAAGCAAATTCAGCTTTTCAGAGTACAGAGAAACTCTTTGAGTAACTAGGACAGACGACCAATAGCAATTCTGTTTACAGATGAATCTGCAGAAAGTCGCAGTCTGCATTGCTACATTTAAATTTTATTTACCCCCAAGTTTTGGAAAAGTAAAAAAATACATAATATTTTTCTAGATTTTTAATAACCGTGTGACAGACTCTTCAATATCTTGTCTGAGGCAGCACGTTGCTGTTCAGTATATGATATCGATTTCTGAGTGAAAGACTGCATACAAATTCAAGAATAAAAGAGATTCATCTCAAAAAATCCATCCATCTAGGACTGGTCAAATTGTCTGAACTCATCACCTCGGACACCTTCCACAGCCAGTGGAGGCCTCTCGCAATCAGTCCAGAGACTGAACCGTTCCAGTATGCCTGAGGTGAAATGCACCTTTAAGATCACACGGACCTCTCCAGGTGCCTTTGTCTCTCCATGGACATTCGAAGCAATTTACAGCAACTCAATGTGATGAGACTCTTAATTCCTGTATGACTAAAGACAAGTGAAATTGTTTCGTTTCATGTTCCGCAACACTACTGGTTCAGCCTGCAGAACAGTCCTACGAGATCAACGTTTGGATACAACGATCACAGGGAAAGAAACTGGATCAATTTAAACCATAACAAATTCCTCATACATGTATACAATATTATTTTGTCTTACCTGGTCAGCATCAACAAAGATTATTTTATCTACAGCCAAAGGGAAAAGAACATCCAAAAAAAGGATTTTGTAGCCCCAAATAATTCTTTGCTTTTCTGTCTGCTGATAAAGCCAGCGGGGCCACTTATACTGTACTAACTCGTACTTGAATCCATACTTCTTAGCCATGTGAGGGATAACATCCTAGAAAAAGATTCAAAACCTGTTAGTTGCACGTGTGCTTTACACACAATGTTAGCTCAGCTAAGCAAATATAAAAAGCACTTCTTTCAAGCCCCCAGAGTCTATCAGAAGAGAATAAATTACAATCCACACTGGGATTTGGGTTCCGGAAAAGAAAAAAACTTACACGAGGACATTTGCAACTGTAAAATTTAATTTTTAGTCATATAAATACTCAATTGTAATAATTTTTGTAAGTATTTACAATTTTAAAGAAAATTTATGAAAAGGATGGTGTTTCCCATACCTTAAATGTTGGGGAGAGATAGTTTTTCAGAAACCAAAATTTAACTGGTGTTTTCGTATGACGTAGAACAGAAAGCATCATAATTCTGTGGAAATACAAGTCTATAATAAACAAATGAACACACAGCTCATTATTTAGCACTTCTTCTGTGCTAAAACTTTCTAATTATTACTTAAGCTAGTTTAAGTCAAAATTTGTCTATTTCTAATAGCAAGTTTTAAAGGGTTCAAGAGTTCAAGAATATTTGAACCATGCTAAAAGAACAGAAAGAACAAAGAACAGTTTCAAAAATGGATCTGTTTATAAGTCTAATTGTGAGAGAGCTGCTGAAAAAATAACAACTAATACCTAACACAAACAAGGCTACTGAGATTATTTATTTTAGAATATATCGGTTGAGTTTAAGAGGTTGCTGAAAAGAAAACCAGGGAGAAAGCACAGTTCAAGCTAAGATCCTCTACAGAAGACCCTTGATAACTCTAAGGAAGTTCAGTGTGTGGAAAAAGTTGTATTTTAAAATTAATTTTCTCTCCTTTGAAATAAATCTTTCCCTTTATGAAGGTTGTTGAAGCTTGATGGAAAAAAAACCCCACCGATATTCCAACTCTGCCAGACAGAGAAATAAAAATTAATACATACAAAATACTACTTTCCAAATAGACATACATGAAATACATTCCATACATGTGGAATTCCATTCTGGGACAGGAAAATCACTAGATCTGACAGCTGTAGACAAGCATTCACAGAAATGAGAAAAGTAAGTCCCTGAGTGGTGAACAGATCAGGCAATACTGCAAGAATTCCTTCAAAGCAGTCATTGCTTATTAAATAATCCACGAACACTGAGCTATTAAGCAGAACTAAGGTCACATAAGCATATCGCAGAATCCATATTTTGGACTAAACATAAATAGATACAGCTCTAAGGAAGTCACTGCTGCTATGTCTTCATAAAGAGAGGCAACCTGATCTAGTGGAAGGTGTCCCTGCCCACACATCAGGTGGGTTGGAACTGGATGATCCTTAAGGTCCCTTCCAACCCAAACCATTCTGTGATTTTGTGATTCTCTTGCAAACAACAGCTCATACCCACTCACTTCATCCCTTATCTTCACACTTAGCACAGGCACTCATGACAGGCATGCAGAATATTCTTTCTTCAGAGAACAATGATACTCTTGAACGTCTACACTTTGTTCTCAAAGAAATATGAACTTGGTCCTTCTTTACACCTTGTGCTGTGCTTCTGGCTGGGACAGAGTTAATTTTCTTCATAGCAGATGGCATGGTGCCCAGTTTTGAGTTTTTGATGAAAATAGTGAAATAATGAAATAACACAAATTTAGTCGTTGCAGAGCAGTGCTTACACAGAGCCAAGGACTTTTCAGCTTCTCATGCCGCCCTGCCAGTGAGGAGGCTGGGGGAGCTCAAGGAGATGGGAGGGGACACAGCCAGGACAGCTGACCCAGATCAGCCAAAGGGACGTCCCATACCATGTGGTATCGTGCACAGTAATAAAAGTCGGGGTAAAGAAGGAGGAAGGGACGACATTTGGAGTGATGGCATTTATCTTCCCAAGTAACTGTTATGCACTGTTAACTGTTAAGCACTCCCTGCTTTCCTGGGAGTGGCCGTGCATCTGCCTGCTGATGGAAAGCAGTGAATGAATTCCTTGTTTTGCTTTGCTTGTGCACGCAGTTTTTGCTCTACTTACCAATCTTTCAACCACCCCACTTCGAGGGGAGTGAGCAGCTGTGTGGTGCTGAGCTGCCTGCTAGGCTAAACCACTACACCTTGATAAAAAGGTCAACTTCCCTACGCTGCTTAATTTTAGGATGAACCTTCACTTACCTTAAAAAACGTTCATATAAGTGGCCTGAAGCGACTGAAAAAATGTTAAGAACATCACTTTTATTTTCCCTTTCTTCTGGTGGAAATTCTTCTGAAAAACTAAGAAAATAACTGAGTTATCATATAAGGTATACATTCAACAGAAAGAAAACTGAGATTGTAAAGAACCAGACGTCGGAAAGTTTGCAAAAGAAATACTCGTCCTACAGTAACAGAATGCACTGATATTTTATTTTCACAGCACTTCTCTGTGATTCCAAAATCTTTTGCCCCATCCCTGGAAGTGCTCAAGGTCAGGTTGCAGCCTGACCCAGTGGGTGGCAGCCCTGCCCACAGCAGGGGGTTGGGACTGGGTGGGCTTTCAACCCAAACCATTCTGTGATTTTGATTCTTTTGGAAAAAACAGCTCATACCCACTCACTCAGAACAAATGATATAAGAACTGCAGTCTCCAATTTTTCCAATCAAGTAGAACACACATTTGACAAGAACTGCCCATTTTTTCCAAGTGAAAATCAGACAAACACGTTCAAAACTGGTTATTTTTAAAACCAGTATTTTTCAAGCTTCATCTAGGTGTACTCTACATCCCAAGAACTAATGTATTTTCTTGAAGTGGGGGATAACTGCATAGTCACAAGGGTATTTGAATGTGTACTCTAAAATACAGACTAAACATTACATACAGATGACCACACCAACATGAACCACATATTTAGCCCAGGACCTTGTTGTCAGCAGTGACCAACATCAAATGACAAGGCAAAGAATAACATTCAGCAGTCTGTGGTGATGGGATTTTCCAAGTGATTTTCATAATTCTTTCTGAATTTTTTCATAAATTCATCCTATTACTCTCCCTATAGCTACCCAACATCTTTAAGGTAAGTTGGCTAGAGCTCTTCTGATTCTGCTTGCTTTAAATTCCAAGCATTGTTCTTTAACCATGTCTGCCTTCCAGCACACAGAGCTAGGGGACCATAGCTGTATATGTATATACAAGTTGTATAATTTTCATAGGTTTCTGAAGAGGAAAGGCTGCCTTAGCCAAACTGGTTATGTTATGGTTTGATACTGTTGGAGATTCAGTTTAAAATTCTTTTTTGAGCTGCAGACCAGCTCACAACGAGTCCATCACTTCAGATTTCTCAACTGTTCAGATCCCTTTTAAAAAGTATAAAAATAAGTACCCCTTATAAGTTTTATGAACCGATGGTACAAGCTACAGATCTCCAAAGTACTTCAAAGAATTCATATCAGTCCATTAATAAAAAACTGAAATTTCAGAAGGCTGCAATATGTGTAAAAGCTCTGTAAGTAATCTTTTGAGAAACACGTGCTTTTCACTTCGCAATGGTGAGAGGAAATAGCACAGCCCTTCCTGAACAGGACTGCAGCAAAGGCAGAAGAAAGGGGCATCACTGATGCAGCAATGGCTGCATGGTACAACATCTCTGAGGGTGCCAACCCTCCCACTAGCACTGAGTTCTCACGCACTAACTAGGCTGCAGTCCCCAGTCCCAAACAGCGTTTCTGACTTTTTGTCTGACTTTTTGTCTCTGCGTAAATGTGTAGTGGTAGCAGGACTGAAATAACATCAGACTCTTTGTATGGCAACCATCAACACATGTGACTATAAAGACAGATGTGAAAAAAGAAAATAATGTTTTGATGCAACAATCTCGAAAATATCGTTTATGCAAAACATCATAGAGAGCAGAGATCTTCTGAATTGAAAAAACTGCTCTGAAGATGGCTGGATGAAGCAGTAAGGTCATGTAGGAAAAGCACTTATTGAAGGACAGTTCAGTTCTGAAAGGACCTAGGTGATACACTCTGCATTTGCCACATGTCCCACATGAGAGCATACGTGGATTCCTGCAATGAAAACTGTGCAGACAGGATATACTTTTCATACCAAAGAGAAAGGTTATTTGACAAGTTTCTAGATTGGAAGAAGCTGGCAGACAAACAGCAGGACTCAAATCATGCTCTCGAGCCACAACTTTAATCAACAGGAAGAAAAACTAAGAACTTGACTGGGTGAGCGGCTGCAGAGAGGTTTACTGCAATTATTTGTACAAGACAAACTTTGAAATAAAAAGGTATTTCATTGCCAAACATAAAAAGACTGCCTGAGCTTTCATGAATTTTGTCTAGCAGCAGACAAGCATCATTGCAGCCTGCTTTTGGATGCTGGGTTTGACACAGCTGAGAACCACACCACGGGCTGAGATTTTCATATCAAGATTGATTCTCAATAAAGTTGATGGAGAAAATGAACAGGAGATAGGAATGGAAAAAAGGGATGAAAAAGGAAATAAATCATGAGATGTACAAGACATCATAACTCATCTTTTCCCCCCCTTTTATTTATATTAAAATCCCCTGTGGGGACATCAGGCCTTACTATGTTTGTATTACCATCAACCAAGGAACACTTACGTTATGAGTAATAATAAACATGACCTGGCATAGTTAAAGTGAAAACAAATTATTTTCTACCTTGTAACTGATTCCAAATTTCCTTTTTCTCTTGTTTCATCAGTAAGGAGATCTTCATTCACTTTATCAGGCTTTTTCTGTACCTGGTCATTAAAGTGAATAAATTCATGTAACTCGTGAAGTTACTTGATAATAATTACTACTTCAACTATAATATCTGACCATGGTGGACTTACTGGTTAACTGGACTAACATCTTCCCAATTCCTATTTCAGTAAATTAATTACTGAACTGCATTAACCTAAACTGTAAAAATGTCACTTCATATTTTCTAATTCTGTACAGAACTTCCTGTAGTAAGAAACAAAGTAACCAATGAAAAATTAAATAGTGAGCAATACATAAAACAGCACGTTCAAGCCCTCTGTACTTCTTTGTTCTAACAGAAACAAAAAGCGAGCAGAATCACAGCTCATTTTCCTCCCTGACAGAGGACCCTGTCATGATTTTGCCACCCAGCCATTAGCTGACAGAAGGGCAGTGTTGTGCCGTGCACAGAACCTACCTGAAGGGAAACTGTGGCTCTCATAACCCTTTCAAGAGGGGAAAGTGACAGATCTGTCAGTGAAACAACTGCACAACTTAAGCAGTTTCTGCTGTCTCACTGCTCACTTACTCAGATGCTAAGTAAAGGTATTTTTGTCAAGCTAGCGCTTTCTCCTTATGCTTTGTCTTTTCAGCTGCTGAAGCCATATCCTAAATAACACACAGGTGATTCTACATTTTAACTGAATGTCAGAGCTTGCAAATTCTAGTTGCTAGTTTAAAATGCATAACTTCTCACATAAAATAATGTTCCTATTTTGACCCAAACGGCACCCTTCTACCCTTTCTTTCTGGTTTAAAGGTACTCCTCACCCTCCACTTCTTTTCTGAAGGTTCTGGAAACTTTCAGTTGCAGGACTGAGGAAGAGTCTCAGAAAACAGAAGTTTTTTTAAATACCCCTTTCTATTTATGTTTACATAGTTCTGTCTCCCTCTCATTGTCTAATGTTAGAATACAACATCCCAAGTACTCCTAAACAAAATATTATTTACCTATGTAACCTACGATTCTTCTTTTTTGATATATATATATTTAGGAAGTTGTGTCATTTCATTTACACAAATTTGGTAACTTAGGGCAGAATTCAACATGCCTAATTTGAGCTTCCACATTGGCACCTGGACTTCACGTAAAATCCCTCCCCAGTCACAAGGCAGAACTGGATGTTTCAAGAGGTGACCACCCCTTGTTTTACACACATACTTGAGCTGGGATGAGCAGTCCTCTGGACTGTCTTTCTCCTTCTACGAAGTAGAGAGGAAGTTTAAGACACCAAGCTCAGACAACACGTCAGTATCAGACACCTTCACCTTGATGAAATAAATCCTATCCGTGTTATGCAGACAGATAGATTATTTTAACGACTATTAAACAATCTCCCACACAATTAGTGTAACCTGATTGGATCAAATTAACCACATTAATTTGCACGCCCTTCTCCATTTAAATTTACAAAATCTAAATGATGTATCCCAGGATACTTCTTCCAACTAAACATACCCTAAGCCATGTGAGCATTAGTCATATATAAAGAAACAGTGCAGACAAAAAATAAATCTTACATACTTGGACTTTGATTATTTTGCTTCTGAAGTTGTTTAAAACCACAATAACATCTGCCAGGTCAGCTACAGAATCTGTTCCTTCATGGCTGCAAAGGGAAAAGAAACCACGCAAATGTACTGACTCATTAAAACATGAATTATCACTTGTGTTTAATTAGAATATAAAGTTTAGGATTCCTGGTATTTATAGAAACAAAATTTCTTCATTTGCACTTAATTATACTCTAACTTCAGAAACTCTCTGAGCTTTATTCACAGCTAGTCATTGCTCACAGCTGTAACTCTCACTTTTTAATTTAGATTTTTACAGGCGATTTTATCAACCAAGGAAAAATTGCAGCAATCTTGAGGTGAATATATTACTATGCAGCATACAGTTATACACTGCATTACAACATCGAACTATATTTTATTTATCAATGATGGAAAACATCTTGAAAGCCTGTTTTTCCTTCAATTCTTTCTTCTTTTTAACAGTATTATGTGGTTTCCCCTTGATACAGGATGGGACGGCTCTCATGATTTCCCCTTGATACGTGGTGGGATGGCTCTCATGATTGGAACGTAGGATTAGATGGGTATAAACTCTTTAGGAAAGACAGGCAGGGGAAAAGGGGAGGGGGGGTTGCTCTCTATGTCAGCGATCGGCTAGAGTCAATGGAGCTCCTCATGGGGGTGGATCGGGAACTGCCAGAGAGTGTATGGGTCAAGGTTAAAGGGAAGGCGAGCGAAGGAGACATAGTGGTGGGGGTGTGCTACAGGCCTCCTGACCAGGAAGACCGAGTGGATGAGGCTTTCTATAAACAGATAGAAACAGCCTCACGTTCCCAAGCTATGGTCCTCATGGGGGATTTCAACCACCCAGATATCTGTTGGGAGGATAACACAGCGGGGCACCAGCAATCAAAGAGGTTCCTGGAATGTATTGATGATAACTTCCTCTTCCAAGTGGTACAGGAACCCACGAGAAAAGGTGCCATGCTGGA
>WBMW01001716.1:954606-1026666 GCA_013396635.1 Penelope pileata
CATTTCAAATTTTTTAACAAAAAAAAAAAAAAAAAAAAAAAAGGAAAAAAAAGGGGAAAAAAGAGCGAGATTCTTAAATATATTCCAGTGCTTAAAAGTTACTCTATTTAAGTCACCTATATCACAGACTAACAGAATGGCAGATGCTGGCAGGGACTTCTGGGTCCACCCGCCCTGGCTCCAGCAGGGCACCCAGAGCAGGGTGCCCAGGCCCATGTCCAGGCGGCTTCTGGAGATCTCCAAGGAGGAGACCCCACAGCCTCTGGGCAGCCTGTGCCAGTGCTCCGTCACCTACACAGCACAGCCGTGCTCCTGGTGTCAGAGGGAGCCTCCTGCGCTCCAGTTTGTGCCCACTGCCTCCTGTCCTGGCACTGGGCACCACTGAACGGGGCCTGGTTCAGTCCTCTGTGCACTCTCCCTTCAGGTATTTGCACATATTAATGAAATTCCCCTGAGCCTCCTCTTCTCCAGGCTAAACAGCCTCATCTCTCTCAGCCTATATTTAGCACAATAATCAGAGAGGCACCCATTTAGAAACTCTCAAGTTTGCTGTATATCTGAGCATGTTTTGCAAACAATTCTTCTAGAATGCTTCTACATTCAAATAATAGGATTTAAAAAAAATAATTTTTGAGGTTAATTTATTTTTCATTAAAAAAGTAAAAAATAATTTGAAAATAAGTTTAATCTCCATTAAAATATTTCTGATTTGTTTATTTTCAATAGCATTTCACTATTCTCTCTGAAGGGCTGTCTTCCTGAATAAGACAACAGCTCCTGTTAATCAAGTAGCACGTACAATATCTGAACAGCTTATCACAACATGGGAGTCATCTGCCTAGACAAGCATTAAAGAAAATGTTGCTCATTAGGAAACCCACTGCACTAGGAGAAATGGAGGCTTCTGATCTAAGCTGCAAGGACCTCGAGGCAACTTACCATAAAACGAACTTCTGATTGAATGGAGAGAGTTTTCAGTCAACTCCAAAACCAAACCACTTTCATTTGGTAGTACCAACATTTCATTTTAGCTGAGAATGGTGAAATGAAATATCTGGTTCTAGAGAAAAGCTAGTATTTCAAGCATTTCAAAACAAACAGAACCATTGTAATGCCAGAATCTTTGTGAAATTTTAAAATGTTTTACTTTGTTTCATTACTATGCATGAAGAGTGACTGGAAGCCTCAACATTCTACAATGAATGCATAAAAATGCATGAAAATTGGAGGGGAAAAAGCAACGTAAGAATTTATGAAACTTCCGTAATTACTGCAGAGAAAAAGATAAAACAGGATGCAGCAAAAATCAAGTTACGGGCTTCAGAATTCTAAAGAACAATAAAGTGAAGACAAATTTACATTTTTATGGAAAACTATAAAGGAACCTGAGGTAGAATGATATTCTGCAGCTAGTGAAAGAAGAAAATCATTTTAGGAGCTATGTTTTTAGGACAGTCTTTCTTTAGATGATCAATAGCTACACACAATGGAAGGCTTCTAGATATACCTGGTAGCATTAATCAACTGAGAAATACCCTTCCAAGAGCTGAAAGGTTTACAGTCTAATCTTTTTATGATGACATTATGGGTCAGATTTAGATCACCTCATTTAGGTACCCTGGAAAACTAAGGTGATTTGGTTTAATGGAAAAAAGTATATGCCTCTTAAGATTTTGAAATGGAAGATCCTTTCCCTCTGTGTAACACAATCTCCTCCTTACCCTCTAATTCACTATAAAGAGCATTTATGAACACACTTCTAAGAGGACTTGTTCATGGGATATCGAAATTTTAATTGCTAATAAAGTACTCCCAATGATGAACTAGATCATCTCCAACCTTTTAATATGAATTTAAATAACCAAATAGATATTCTAAAAATATCTAAATTCTGCTCAACCCTTTACTACACTCTACATGGCAAGAAGTACAAATTAAGCCGTAAATCAAAAGAAACGACCAGCATCTTACAATCAATAAATGAGCCATCTTCTGTGCTTCTCTTGTCAATGGATCAACAATAGCAATAACATCATAGAACGGTTCATTCTCTTGGGGATCAACTTTTACTATGCTGTTAAAAAAACGATTAATAAATAAGTGACATAAAAACTAGAAATTTAATTTGTAGAAATAACAAGCATTTTTAGGCACACTTTTGTAATACCACAGCCACTTCAGACGTTTCCCTCATTTTGAACAGTAATCACTTCAGCCCTCTGTGATATCACTAGAAAAGCCAAACATGAACAGCCATTAAAACTTAGCATTAATCTACAGAGTTCCATACTGGTTATTGGTTAAATATAGGCTTAATTACTAAATCAATAAAAGAAAAGAAAAACACAGAGCAAAATTGAAATATGGCCTTTTTGTCACTGGTCCACAGTTTCCCCAAGTGACATTTACTTTTGCCTTTACTGATATCTAGAATCTTCAGATTGGACAAGTGCCAGCGGTGACCCAATTTTAAAATAACAGTGCAGTGAAGAAACATGGAAGTTGAGAAGACAGACTAGCGTTAAGCATTGCAGGAAATAATTCAGCTTGATAAACTTCATTAGAGGAAGCGAAGGAGACTCCAGTTAAACTTATCTGGATCTACAGGAAGGAAAAGGCAGGAAACCTCATTTAGACAAATACATCATGTGCTGTAAATACACAAAATGGACTACATTAATTCGTTTTCCAGAAAAAAAATATACCTAGAAATGTGACTGGCATCAGTGAGGTTAAACTCTCTTCAGTGCAGTGGTAGCATAGTGCTCCATGTTATTAGTATAATCCTGGAAAAGGTGTTAGCCACTTAAATAGGCTACCGATTTCACTATTAGAATGAGGGTGAGCACAGCATGACAGAGCAGTTTTGCCAATAAAAACAAGCGAGGATTTGGAAATAGTATTTTATACCAATTTTACTCGGATCATGATTCTTGTGTGTATGTCCTTTTAAAAAATGTACCTGTCTTTGCTGCAGAAAGCTTGCTCCAGCTATGGTTAAATATGAAACGGCAACTGTTAGTAACCCAGGCCAGCTGTACACACCAGCATTTTAGATCTCACTCAATAACAATGACAACCAAAGAAGGTGCTTGTGGCACACTCACTTTCTATACCTAGGATCAGAAACACAAGGATTCAACATAGGTGAGCACACTAATGACACTTGTGAGCTGGCCAACTGTAAATCTGTCAGCTGAAGACAGTCTGCTCCATTTTTCTTAAGGAATTAGATGTCAATCAGCCCCATAATTTGCATTACAATGTAATCAAATTCTATTTTAGGGTCAAGCTGAGAATGGGAGTCAAGAGTGACACTGCTAATCCAGAAATTGTTATATAAACATGTGTGTACTAGACTTGCCAGTAGTAGAACTGTACTGGAGTTTTTCACACCAATGAAGATTAGTGGGGGCTTATTTTATGTCTGATCTGTGAAGTTACTTCTAATATTTTGGTAAAGAATGTACTCCAAGCTTTCTAACTCTAGATCAGTGCTTCTCTTCACACTGATTGTAATCACTCTTTCTTCAGTAAAAGGTAAGGCTGGAAAACCATTAGATATTACTAATTGATTTATTATGAAAGGTAGAAGTTTATTATGCTAGGACAGATGAACAGGTTGTTCATACAATCACAAAGTCAACAACTTCTAAAACAGAAATGCTTATTCAAGTTTCTAAAGACCTAACATAATAATCAGTACATTCTCATTTTTAAATAAAATACCACAGGTGCATTACCATGACAGACAGAACTCACCTGTGCTGTTCTCTGAGTAATTCAGCATCTTGTCTCATCTCCGTTTTAGGCAAAGATGACAGCAGCGCATCTATTTTCATAATCAAATCACTGCCGCTGCATTAAATAAGGCACATGCAATTTGCAAAGATTTTCATCAGAAAAGGAGTAAAACATGCGCATTTTAGTGTATGTGAAGGAATGTTTAAAAAGCCCACATCTCAAACCTGGACTCTTTAGAAAGATTATCACCTCAAGGTCTGTAGCTTTGAGTAAAACATTTCGTTATATTTCATTGCCATTGAGTCTTAACATTTGACTAAATATGTCTTGCCTCTCACAACTTATTTCCCTGATAATTCCATCTCTTCTTGGCTTTGTTTTTCTGGGAGCTCAGTCATGCCAGTCTTTCTAGATGGCAGAAATGACACCCAGACACTGTAAGTCAATACATACTTCTCCATAGTCAGCTTGTAAAAATAATGTGATTCTTTCGTCTTCTTTGTACACAAATCAGATGCTTAGATCAGAAGTTGGCTAGATGTCATTTCTATACTTCTTCAATCAACAGATGTGTGAATATTGTCTCGCAGGGTGTCAGAGTACTGCTTTTGTCCATGCCTCTACAGGCTCCTTTTCTAACAGCTCCCAAAGACAATGCACTTCCTTACTTCAAACACCAGTGCTCGTATTTCTGTGCTTTTAAGATGCATTGGATTTTAACAAACATACTATTATTCATTCCGATAATCTTTATGTAACCAAAAGGTAGTAGGAATTGATTACAGGAAAATGTTTAGCATGAAAACTAAAACTAAGCTAAAACTAAAAAGGAGACAAGGAACCATCAAAATTGTCTACATAGAAGTACTCGGATGCTAAGTAAGAAGACAGCAAATATATAGCAAATAAAGACAGCAAACATTTTGACTAAGTGCAGGTACAGTACATATACAAGTATATAGTATGAAAAGTACTATAGCTATATATTTGAATCTTTGTTCATATTCCACATGCAAAAGAATTAGTCACTGTCAATAAACAAAGCACTGTATCATATGTTTTGACAATAAACCCTCAAAACCCAGAAGAATGTTACCTTTTAGCACTGATTCCCATCTCTTTGACAATTGCTTTAATCTTTTCTGCTGAGGTACTGTATGTTATTTTTTCCAACAAGTTAAAGTCTTCTGTATGGAATTCATTTTCATTTAAAGGACCCAGTATCTTAGAGAAAAAATGATGTTACTAAGCATAGAATCTCCCAATAATGTTTTTATTTTTATTTTTGGTAAGCAGAACTACATTAATATTTTAAATGAATGCAAAACATTCAATATGCAACCCCACACAGCCAATCAATATCATTAACTGTAGCAGATCAATATCATTAACTGTATCGTATTGGACTGTACAGGAACTATACAGAATTAGGTATTTACAGTTACATAACAACAGCTAACTGTCAGTCACAAAGAACGGTTGCAATGGAAATGCACATGATACTTTTCATTACACAAACCTATGTAAAGGAGTACACTATTCTGAAATAACAAATCTAAGGTTAGGAAAAAGCTTGGTTAGGTACATTGTTTTGACTGAAATTCGAACTGCTGTCTTCCTGACACACTCTTTAGTTGTTTAACTCTGTGAACACAATCTCAACTTCTCAAGACTTCTCAGACAAAGTAGAATGGATAAAAAGGAATACAGGAGCAAAGGACAAGGAACGCAAGATACCAGAGACTAGAAATAGAACTACTGTTTTTGGGTTTTTGTTTGTTTGTTTTCTTGATTTCGTGTCTGAAATATTAGAAAGTGCCTCGAAGTCCTAGAAAACAGCTTTAAAGACATTGTTTGGATTTTCTACTCGTAGTCTAGGAGGCTAAACTGACCCAGTAAATTTCAAGAGCCTGTGTGGCCCCCAGGACATTGAAAGTCAGGATGTAAATCTGGTGCTTTCCCAAAATTCAACTGCTTCCTAGAAATGAGAAGTCATCTAACTAACTAAATTTCACATTTGTTTTTTTTATTGGTGTTGGTGCATGAGATAGAGAAAACCATAGTGTGACTACGGAATAGCGTGATACTTTCATAGAAGTCCTAATTAGAAAAAAACCCTCTTTGCTCATAAACGCAAAACTTCAGTGATGAAACAGCAAGGATATATATGAAGAATATCCCGTGTCTGTTTAAAAGTATTCATTTAAATTGAAAACATATTTTCAGATAGACGAATACACATTATCAAAGTCATCTGAGTATTTATAGGCAAAGTATTTCCTCCACATTTAAAATAAAGTCATTTCAAATAATTAAATAATATAAATGACATAATCAAATAAGATAAATAATGTAATTAAATAAATAATATGAACTCAAAAGTTTAAAATAATTTAAGGTAATTTTAAAATAATTAGTTGAGTTTTTTTTAGGCATGGAAATCAGTAACAACCTTTGGATTGTAAAAGACCTTCGCATATTTACTATCTCAAGGAGAATCTCAGAGGCCATTTAGGATGTACAAGAGTAGCTAAGTACACAAATTAAAAAGAGTTTCCAGTAATGAGATGCCAGCATATTATCCTTCTTCCTTTCTAATGGTGGAATAATAAATAGAAAAGACTTTTAACACAAAGAGTAACTTGTATAAATTGCATTTGTAACGCAAGGTATTGACTGCCATTTGCAAATACTAAATATTGAACCCAATATTCTATTTTCAATCACAACTTCAATCATTAACTGTAGTAAGGACTATTGATTTCAGAAACAAACTAAAAATTTAAAGACCAAAAGTATTATGCTTTTATTTGAATATTAAGACTATAGAACAATGTAATGCTTACAATCTTTTTCTTTCCTAAAACAGAAGAGTTTGAAAATACTCTTCTAGTCCATGTAACGTTATTTTAGTCATATCTTTATCCTACACCAACTGTGTGAAATCCAGGTAACTTCAAGATCAAAATTTATTCCTAAACGTCATTAATAATACGTCCAACAATAACCTATTTAGAGAATTTTGACATTCACTTAATCACATGTTCTCTAAAATAGGTCTGGGAATGACATAAGTACATGGTACCTTCAACAGAATGGAGCTAATAAACAAATTAGGAAGAAAGCAAATTAGAAATAAAACATGGCAAACACTCGTACATTCATAACACTAACAACTGGCTGAAAAAGTCAGAAATTATATCATGTATTTTCTTCAGCTTGAAACTGAAACTCCAGGAAATAAAAAGTAATCACAAAAAGACGGAGAGATGAGAACTGCTTTCTTACCCTGCCATTGCTCATAACAGCCATTTGCCCAGGAAGCAGCTTAAGAACCTCCTGACAGAACATCTGGTGGGTTTTAATTACATCCAGTCCTAAAGTGTTGTACTTCTTCTCAAAAGTATCGTCATCCATTCCCTAAAGCAAAGGTAAAGTATGAGACTGTGAAATGATCCAGCAAAAACAAATTTTGTAACAGCTGAAGTAAGCAAAGATTCTCTTCAAGTTACATGGGAACCAAAAATCAAAACAAAACAACCACCTCAGCTTCAATTTAGGTATATGCTGTTGGTGTGGAGCCACGGTCTCCCACCTGGCTACTGTGCAGTTTTTACCCTTGAGCAACTGTTAATAACCATGAGAGGAAAGCTGAGCCTGAGGTTAAACACTTTTTCTAAGATCCAGCACACAGCTGCATGAAAAGTAATGTTCTCTGTTAATTCCTGAACTGCATTCTCACCTTTAGGTAAAAAGTATAAAAACCACATTACTCTGAAACCTAACAATCATTTTAACGTGTTCATTCAATGCTGCCTCAAGATGTTTCAGGGCAGTCAAAAACATCCACTAGCACACACAACAGATCAGTGTTCCGAGTGGAAAACAATGCTGGAACTCTGTCATGCTTACAAGGACATGGCAGGTCACCTCTCAAAACCAGCTTGCTATATCAAACTGCACTGATAGGTACTTTCTGGATAGAAATACGCAGGCTAAACAAATAGATTGATTCAAATACAGTTAATACAAGGAAACTAATTAGTAACATACCCAGCTTAACTAGCTACCCCTATACCTTTCAGTGTTTTTCAGACAATGAAATAACAGCATGACCCAAAACAGCTGAGTAACGAACCTTCCAAAACAGTGCCAGAGAGTTCTCCTAGTCTGCCAAATATTTTTACTTAAAAATACTAAATTTTATAGCTTCCTGTGAAACAAAAACTGTAGTTTGCAGCAGTTATTTTGTAACTCAGATTTACTTTACATGCAAGACTTTGGAGTCAGCAACATTTGTATCTTAAACCAATGAATTATCATAGAAATGCACCAGGAGGCCTTGACCAGAGGGATACAACGCTCATTAATCTCAACTGCTTCAGCCTGCACCTATTGCTATCCACAACCACAACAGCAAGATAAAAACAGTTACTTCTGAACACTTAATTCTTGATAAACTGCAAAGAAGTCATTTTAATGAAGAAGCTTTGAAATGATGATGAAAAATAAGGTATTTTAGTCTCAATAACCTGTTCTATGTTTTTCAGTACTCTCATATTTTCTTCCTTTATCTTAGAGAAATTGTCTATTCCTCATCAAATAAAGCTTGTCAAAAAATTAAAAAAATAAAAAAATCTGCTGGCCCAGGAACTGTGAGGCTTAAAAACTTCATGCCATTTGGTCAAATACTGTTACTCTCAACTGCATCTTCTTACATTAAAACATCCTTAAAATGAAAAAGAAAGTAGCTCAATTTAGTTCACACTCACTGGGAGGAGGATTTTAACAATTTTAGCTCCAGCAGCAAGGGATTTTGCTGTCTCTTCCTTTGTGAGTTTACTTAGGAAACTTTTTAAGCTGTTGTTGCTTTGTGTTAGAAAAGCTGTCAAAATTCCTCTTGCAATGGCTGTGTTATCTTCCTTTATTTTTGATGAAGGATTGTTCAAAATCCCAACTCGTGTATGACTGCTTGTTTTCTGCAAAGAAAAATACAGAATAATACACAATTTTACAGTTCCATCTGCTGTTACCTAATGTATGCATATTTATTATAACTGTGAAATGCCCTTAAGTATTTAATTTTTCTGCAGCAATTTGTCTTTAGAAAGTATACATGAATGCATAATTCAGGACTTTGACTAGCAGCAAAAATGGTATTAATAAGGATTTTCCTGTTCTATAACACATTTTAAATGGAAGATTTTTTATTGATAAAACTATTACCTCTGCATTCTGCAGAGGTGCATTTTCAATGAAGGAAATACACAAATGTTCATTTACAGACTTCAGGACTGGATTTGTAGATGTGCTTTTTAATTTTTTTCAAAAAGTATCAAACAGAGCACAAAATAGACACAAGAAAATTTATCCACTTATCATTTCACTCTTAATCAGCAGGAAACTCTTTCCCTTCCTAAAATTAGCGATGACACTTAAATCTTAGTAGGAGAGGCCGATGATTCTAGGATAGGACCGAATAGGGTCAGTAACTGAAGAAAAGGTAAAGGGACTGTTGTAATAAAGAACACAAAACCGATGGCTGAACTGCAAAACTTAAACTTCAAGCCTTGATAAAAGTCTGTTAAAACACTTACTTAAAAAGTCTGAACAAGTGCTCTTTAAACAGAGCTCTCACTGGCAGGAGGGGAAGCTGCGTGCTATGCTACGTTACGAGACGCACAGCAAGCCGATGAAGGCAAGTCATTCTTCTCCTCATCTTGGTGATTCTGAGGCTGCACTTGGTCGTTGAGATGCTGGAGAGGTCCTTTCCAGCCAAGACATCTCTAGTTTTTTCAAATTAAGTTAAAAGTATACTATTCCTTTTCAAAATAATATTATGATACATTAGCTGGATACTCACCAGGTGTTTCAAGGCGCTAGAAAGCAGTCGTCTCCCAGCTGGGTTATCAAAATCAGCAATAATCCAGAAAGTAACAGCATATAATGCATCCTCATCTGAAAATTAAAGATAATCCTGCTTCACATTCTGGAGAACCTTCTCATGAATAATAAACAATGAGTCGATCTGTTCATGAATTTCAAGTTTGACTGTTAACTTTAACTGTAAGATTAATTTTTGCCACATCAGTATCTTTTGCTGTCTGAATTGAAATAAAATTCTTAGGAAGTATGTTATGATATTAATACCAGCATTCAACAGGTGTTTGAACAATACTCTCAGACACAGGGTCTGAATTTTGGGTGGTCCTGTGTGAGGCCAGGATTTGAACTCGATGATCCTGGTGGGCCCTTTCCAACTCAGGATATTTTGTGATTCTATGAATACAAGAGAGTTACTAAAAGTTTATTTGTTCTTATACACTGAAACACAATGGCCCTAAATAATACGCTAGCTCCATTTACAAGACCCATTTTATCAGAGATTTCATATGAACATGTGATGGAGTTTGGACATACAGTCAGACATGAAAACAATTAAGTAGTTATAAGAAAGCGTGTTTGGCCATCCACATTCCTCAACAGCAAAGAGAGAATCCTTCAACAAAAGGGCCCTTCAATGCAGGGTAAAACTTTTTATTTCTGGGTACAAATGGGAATACATCGAATATAGCCCAAAAAGAGAAAGCTATACCGTAGATGTATATTCAGAAAATGTTCCTTTTTCCTGTTTTTTTCCTGGTCTGTAAGCACCTGTTCTTTATTCTTCATAGAAGGAAAATGCTTCACGAAAAAATATCTACAAAATGATCTCTAGGAAAGAGAGATTGCTCAGGTCTACTACATGTTCCCTAAAAGGTGCGAGTATGTATAGACTGGAATTTTATAAGGATCTAGTGAGATTCTAGGAAGAATTTATGGTTAAGTCTGGAAAATCACAATGGTAATAGAGATTTGAAATGTAGACTCCAGCTTATAGTTTATGGGATTTACATGGGATCTAAATCTTTGAAATGACCCTACAGATTGAAAGCCAGTCATCGTTTGATAGCCACCTCATATGTCCCTCCAGTTGTAGATGGAGAATCAAATAGAGTCAAATAATTTTATTCTAAAGAAATGTTAAAGAAATTTCTGAAAGTGGAGTAAGTACAAGCCATAATACCACGTGATAATTACTGAAAGAACAGCACTTGGCTAACAGGAGTATTCTGTCCCTTGATGGGATGATGTAAATCAGCAGTAGCTGACTGTCTGTTCCAAGATGTTAACACAATATAGCTCAGAGGGAAAGTACTTGTACATGCAATGCAAATACATTACATCCAAATATTTTAAATGTACAAAAAACATGAGTTTTAGCAAGATAAAAATGTGTAAATAAGTGAAAATCCACCAGAATGCATTTTTTTCCTTTTCTATAGAAAGACAAATTTTCAAATATCAAAGTTAATCTAACTAGAGGAAAAATAACCGAGCGACAATGAACATGAGCAAATAATAAATAAAATCAATTATTCCTTGAACTGTAGAAATGCCTACTTTGGATACAGATACTACAAGGAACTCATAGCCTGCATATACTGCAACTAAAAGTAGCTTGAAAACAGAACATATTCTCTACAACATCTTCACATAAAACGTCAGTAGGAAAACTGAGTCTGCTTTAGAAGCTGCAATGTCTTTCAAAAACTTTTAAACTTCACGTCAGTAAAACAAAAAAGAATCATCCATTTAACTAATAAGTGGCAAAAAATATTCTGATAAAAAGATGGGAAAATGCCCCGTAAGCTGAAAAGTGGAAATGTGTGTGTGTATGTGCGTGGCATGTGCAGACGTGCACAGGTATTTGGATGTCTGGAACTTTTCCAGTTCCTGATGCTTCAGCAGCATGCCTTTTTAAATTACTTAAGGACATTTGTCTGATTTCAAGCTACCAAATCTGAAATAACCACCACGTTGTTAGCATTTATGTTTACAATATTGGTATATGATTTGGCTCCTAAAAGGATATAGCCAATACAACCACAAGCCGAAATAGCTCAGTTGGGAGAGCGTTAGACTGAAGATCTAAAGGTCCCTGGTTCAATCCCGGGTTTCGGCAGAATGTTTTTATGGTCCACATCCTCCTACAGGCAATGTTAACGCACATGCAGGACAAAGGAAGTAATTCAATACTTGATTTCAGCAAAGGCAGATCCTGCCTGACCAGTCTGGTGGCCTCCTAGGATGCAGTGATTGCATCAGTTGACAAGGGAAGACTGACCAGTGTTGTCATCTACTAGGACTTCTGTAAGGCCTTTGACATGGTCCCACAAGACAATCCCTATCTCTAATTTGGAGAGATATGGATTTGCAGGGTGGAGTGTGCAGTGGATAAAGGTCTTAGCTGGATGGCCACAGCCAAAGAGTTGTGGTCAATGGCTCTATGTCCAGGTGGAGGCTGGTGATGAGTGGTGTCCATCTTGTGACCAGTGCTCTTCAACGTCTTTATCTATGACAGAGTCAGTGGGATTGAGAGTACCCTCAGCAAGTTTGCTGATGACACAAAGCTGAGTGGTACAGTTGATAAAACAGAAGAAAGGTTCAGCAAGTGCAAGGTGTTGCAGCTGGGTTGGGGCTCTCCCAGATATGTGTACAGATTGGGAGAAAAACTCACTGAGAACAGCCCTGCAGAGAAGGACTTGGGGAGTCTCATGCAGACAAAAAGCTCAATGTGAGTCAGCAGCGTGCACTTGGAGTCAGGAAGGCCAACAGTACCCCGAGCTGCATCAAAAGAGAGGTGGCCAGCAGGGCAACGGAGGTGATTGTCCCCCTCTGCTGTTCCCTCATGAGGCCCCATCTGGAGTACTGCGTCCAGGCCTGAGGTCCCCAGCACAAGAAAGACATGGAGCTGTTGGAGCAGGTACAGAGGAGGCCACAAAGATGATCAGAGGGCTGGAGCACCTCTCCTGTGAAGAAAGGTTGAGGGAGCTGTGCTTGTTCAGCTCAGAGAAGAGAAGGCTCCAGGGAGACCTCACTGCAACATTCCAATACTTAAAAGGGCTTACAAAGAAGATGAAGTACAACTTTTTACATGGGCAGATAGTGATAGGGCAAGTGCTAACAGCTTTAAACTAAAAGAGGTTGGATGCTAGGTGGATATTTTTTATTTAGAGGGTGGTAAGGCACTGGAAGAGGTTATTCAGAAAAGCTACAGATGCCCCATCCCTGTAAGGTGTTGGGGCCCTGGGCAACCTGATCTAGTGGGTGGCAACCCTGCCCACAGCAGGCGCATTGGAACTAGATGATATTTAAGGTCTCTTCTAACCCAAACCATTCTGTGATCCATACTGGGTTATTTTTGTATTTACTTGAGATCTTTGGGACATTTACTTATTTACTTGGTATACTTCATTGGCAAATGTTAGCAGTTTGTAATACCCAGGTACATAACATATACATACAACTCACATATTCATACAAAACAAACATACCCTTTTTTGTTAAATACTTCATGCTGTCTGAAATTACAGCACTTTTATCTTGTGAGTCCAGAAAGGAGAAAGTAGAGAAGTCCTGCACATCAAATGGAACTGCAGAAAGTAAAACACAACATGTTAGATTAAAAAAAAGGAAAATAATAGTAACAGTTAAGTTGAGAAAAGTAGTTACCAGATGTAGATCTGAAATGCAGGTATCTTCTTTCTGCTCCAAGTATAGTGGGGTTTATATGAGAAACTACATTGCTCTGATCCATAAGAAAATCTATTGCATTTATATAATCATTTAACAAACCCTGTAGCAATAGGAAAAAAAAATAAAAATCAGAACTCTTATAGTTTCAAGACAAACAAAGCAGACCACGCATTTATATAATCTTTCAACTGATTATAAAGCTTCTATAAAAGTTATGGACAATTTTCAGTCAATAATGTATAAATATCACACAGATAGTATTTCAAAATACCAGATGCACATTTTACAATGAACAACTACAACATACTCTCAGTTTTTGGTTGAAAAATTTTATATGATTTCTATACGCTTAGTTGTTCCTTAAATCTGAATAATCTAAATACACTGTTTCAAAACCATGACGATAAATTTATATAACAATGTAATTTCAGCTTTCATACTAATAATTTCAAACCATCTCACTGTAAGAAACACAATCTACAAACATGACTCAAACAATTGACTGCCAAATAGTTCGTCATGCTTTCATTCAGAAATTTTAAACGTACCATGAACACTGCCCTCTGGAAGAACCCAGTGGCATCAATAATCCTCTGAAGAATAACTGTCTCTAGTTCTGCAGCATCCATCTCTTCTCTGTTAAAGGGCACCCCATTAAACAGTGCTTGAGGCAATGGACCCAGGCCAGTCTTTTTATAAAAGGTTGCTCCTGCCTGATAATATCAAAAATATCACAGGATTAAACAGACTGTGTCAGACTGTGCCTGATAGTAGCAAAAAATGAAACTAGCGTCAAGAGATAATGAACTCAAACCTCTGAGTACTATTCACTGTCACAGATTCTCAGGAGTAGCAGAGACAAAACGGGAAATGTTTGGAAAACAAACAGGACATGCTGGACTCATTTCTTACACAGAATGACAAAATATTTTATTGACCTCTATATGGATGGAACTGAACTTGTCAAAGGATGTGAAAATATAACAAGAAGGGTTTCTTTAGATACACTGGTCAGAAGAGACAGGCAAAGGAGAGTGTACCCCCTCTGATAAAGGAGAAGGCAGAACTGGCTTCCTCGGAGATAGAGGAGGCTGAGGTACTCGATGAGTTCTTGATGGGTCTCAGTCCGTTTTTATTCCTCTAATACTCTCTATGGGAAGCTTCTTTTTGCTAAGCATAGTCAGCTCTTTCCAGAGCAGAATCAAACCGCCTGTCTATATAGAAGGGTCAGTGCAATCCAGTGAGGAACAACGAGCATGAGGCAAACAGGGCCTTTTTTTTTTTGGCTATCTAGATGCACCTTTTTGAAGGGATGTAACATATGCTATAAAAAAAAAGTAAAAGGAAATAAATAAAGTGGATGACATCAGAAACACATGCAAGATTTTATAGATGGCAGAGTTATGAAGGAAAGCAATACTTATACATATTTTAGCAGAAAATATTCAGCATAATCAACTATAGGTAAAACGTCCTCCTCTGTAGACTTTAAATCAACATACACAGCTGTCCTTCCAAAAGGAAACTGTAACCAGAAAGCACAACTAAAGCAATCAATGATTTGTCTAGAAGACAGGATTTAGCTCCTCACACAGGACACACAGGTAAACAATCTCTTAAGTGTGAGAGACAAGCTTGTTAGAAAAAAAGAATTCTGCTCCTGAAAGCAGTTGGCAGTAGTAAATTTTAACAGTGGGAGCTGTTATACAGGAATTTCAGCACTTCCACTAGTAACTGATTGGTGACTGAAGAAAAATTTAACTCAAATCGTAGAACGGCTTGGGTTGGATGGAACCTCAAAGATCATCTAGTTCCAACCCCCCTGCTGTCAGCAGGGCAGTAGATCAGGCTGCCCAGGAACCCACCCCATCAAAGATACGGTATTTTCTTGCTTTAGTACTTAGTCACCTTTCAGCTTAGCAAATGCAGTAACTTAACTGTGTACTGCAATATTTCTTACCATTTAGCTCTCAACATACCTTCCTCCCTTCATCGTATTCAGAATGAACACCGAGTATATTCTGAACATCAGCACGGGGATACTTGCTTCTAAGAACATTTTTCACATGTTTAACTGTTAGAACATTTCCATCTTTCACTTCGTGGTACATCTGTAAAAGTTATAACAAAAATTAACTAATTTCAGTAATAAAAAAATAGAAGTAAATGAAAATAAAATAAATCTCATATTCTTATAACACTCCAGTAATTTTTGTCTTGGTATAATATTATATTGCCTTTACTGCCATACTGAAATCTTTATATTCCTTTAGTAATTATCACCATCACAGATATGCACAATCTTTCATTAGAGCACTGTTCTGATTAAGCTACTATTAAACCTTTAGTTTAAATTTGAAGTGGCAAAGAAAACACACTTAAGTGAGCTAAATGTGAAATGTCATTTCTCTCCACTGATTAGAGAAGGAATTTAAATTCTTAATAATGGTGGTTACACCTGAATCTATATGGGATGAGTCCAAGTCTAAGTCAGTGATATTTCTTCCTACAATGATAATTTGAATCTATATGGGATGAATCCAAGCCTGAATGAGTAAGCCTTATTTTTTCCTACACTGACACTTTTTCCTTACCAATGTTATTTTATTTCATAGCATGAGATTTTATTACTTTCATCAAACATAGAAAAGAAATCTGAATGAGGAAATAATTCTCATTTCTTTCCAAATGAGATCAGTACAGTCCATTTGTCTCTACAGCTCTGAGGATATCAAGGATGTATTTTACCAATCCTTATTTTTGTCATCTTATATTTATCATCTCCTCCTTTTTATATTATGAAATAAAGTAAGCAGAAAAACTTTTTTTTTTTTTTTAAAGTATTTTAAAGTGATGTTTTTTGATCTGGTCATGGATAGCAGTCATGACTGTATTTCAGATTCTAACACTTGTAGACTTGTAACTGTGTAACTCCCAGTTACTTCAATTCCTTTATCTCAAGCTTTATGAGTTTGGCTATGACATTACTTTCTAGGCACTGAATAGAATAAAAGAAAACAAACTGTAGAAAAAATATAGCGCATTAATACCATATTCATGTAGGCTGTTCGTTTCCCTATACTCATTTTTCGTCTCTGAAATTTTATTCTCTACATGAACCCACATTCTCTCACACAGAAAACTACACTTATTTCTTAAACCACAAGTCGGCAACATTTCCATGTTTTTGACACCCAAAACCAGCCTAAGCACAACCAAAAAGAACTCATCTTAGTCTGTTTTACTTTCTACCCTACAGAATAACCAAGGTTTTCCAAAGTCTGGAAAACTGCCAGAGCGAGTTTAAAATGCTTCTTCTCCAAGAGATGCAGAACATGAAGTCAGGTGCAGGACACTAACAAAAATAATGCAGAATCATTTTTCCACAATTCTGGAATGATTTTCCAAATCATTTTTCTATTTTTCCACGTGTAAGATACACATCTACTTATGTTCTTGAAGAAAGCCTGTAGATAGTTAAAATGACAAGAGTAAGTTGGTTCCCAGAGAAGGAAAATATTTCTTCAAATAATTCTATAGTAAATTAAGGCTATAAACTTTTTAAACCTTGTTTTCATGTAAAGTAAATGTAAACGTATCATGTTGACATGAGGCAGCAAAATCCTAACTATATAGTCAAGTAAATCATTATTTTTAAACTTGTTATTGTGAAAGACACTAACATTCACTATGGAGGTAAAGGCTTGAAAGGTGTCAGATTCTTCTGCAATGTAATTAAAAGTTCTCCACAGAGCTATTCCAGCATCTTCGTTTCCATCAATTTCGTCTTTTGTACTTAAAACGAGAACGAATCCAATTCTATACAGAAACAAAAAGATGACACATTTTAAAACAACATCAATTTCATACACATTCTAGTACATGAATTCAAGGGGAAAATTGAAAAGTTTATGCATTGAGGTGTTGTTAAATAGTTAGAAACCATATCTAGGTCTGAAATTCTTTGAACTCCAAACGTGTGAAGGCTATGAAAAAACTCAGGCAAAGTACCTAGTTGACCTGTTCTTACCTAGGCAGCTCCTTTTGGCCTGCTGCAGACACACTGACCTAAACAGCCCTTTAGCCTGACCCACTTTGGCTGCTCTTCTGCCATTTTGTTTCAGAAAAGGCACATCGGGTTCTATGACATATTCTCCTCAAGAACAGAAGCAGTACTGTCTCCCACATAGTGACAAAATGCACAGATAATTAATATCTGCTATCCATTACTTTTTTTTTTTGTCACTGAATAACAAAAAGAAAATGTAAAACAAGGATCAGAACTAGTAAAATTTTAAAGGAAACTCAAAATTTTAAATCCTGCAATTTACTGGGGAAACAAAAAGCTATTTCACTGGATGATTTTAAATACTTAACATGGAGTTCATCTTGCTGAACCTTGGATTTAGTTTGGACAATCTGTGAAAACAAACAGATGCTTCGAAGAACAATTCCTTGTCTCGTACAGAAGGCATCCTGGAACAAACGGAAAGTGCCTTTCCCTCAAGTGACTGCTGGCTCAGACTTGGACAAGTAATTTCTAGAAATTCTAAACTTGGTGAGGTCAATCTCACTTTGGTCTTTAGATATTTTTATAACAACAGAATTCAAACTCATTTTGAAGAACTAAAACCAAAAATACCCTCAAATCATGCTTTACTAATCATCTGCTTAGAATGCAACCTCACACAGGCATCCAGCAGGACTATTTGAGAAGGCAACTTTTTATCAGGTGTTTACAGTACATCTTCCTCACACTCAGGTGCGTAATCTCTTGCAATCTATTTGCTTAATAACACTTAATACTCCAGCAAGCTTAACACAAGTGGCTAATCAATAACGGCTTATTAGAATGTCGTTGCGTTGGACTTGAGTTCACACCTTTGCCTAGTAGAATAGAAGATGAAGAAATTAAAAAGGAAAGCAGCTTTCTTTCAACACTTGTTGAAACACTTCCAGATTTTCCTTACCGAAGTGGTACATTATGATGATAGAATAATTCTGCCAGTTTCATATAATCATTTGTATCTTCTTGGACAGGATCAACCAAAAGCACCTAGTAAGGGAAAATGTATCACAGACTAATGTTTTTTCTTTATGCTTATTTCTGAACTGTGCACCCCAACTATTTTCAATTTCCTAGAACATTCAAGAAAACATAAAAAGAAAACATAAAGAAAAGAGTATGAAAGAAAAAAAATTCAGAATTAATGAATTTAGAGCAAATACTGAGTCACTGTTTTATTATTTTTAATGATATTTAAAATGATTTAATGCTATTTTTTCTATTACTACTTGCAACTATCTATCTTCTGTCATGAAAAACTAAAACAGGTAAACAGAATATGTTGACACAAAACCTTAATTAAAAAAATGGAGCACTGGAAGAGAGTTCTTCTATCCTGTCTCACATAGACTCGTATTCATTATTTCACTTGTTGCAGCTTGAAGTGTAAAAATCATCTTTTAGGCATGCACAGAATCTAAAACTGGGATTTGTCTGCATGGATAGATTATACTTATGCAGATTTAATTATGACACTGGTACCTTATTCATCCAGCTTTGAATTCAAGTCTCATCGTAATTTTGTTAGAGTAGCTAAAATGCAGTAGAATAATTTTTAAAATTTGGAACACTCCCTTCCCCTTATAGTTAAATGATATGTTGTAAATTTCTATAATATAGCTGTTACATACATCTATACTAATATTTAACTCCGAATATATACGCAATCTACTTTATACTATACACACCCTATGCTTCATTGCAAACATGCATTTTTTATTATATTGTTTGTATTTTGGTTGTCTTTTCATACACTGAGCTTCATACAATTACATTTTGAGGTTTTTTTAGTTTAAGTTAGCAATAGTAGCTTTCCTAACTTAGTAAGTCATACAGAATGCTAGATACAGAGGAAAAAGTAGGCTACAAGACCTTCATGATTAGTATACTTTAGAACCTAATCTTTCTGTACTTTGGTTCACCACCTCTAAAACAAGGACAGCTACCACTACCTTCCCTCAGTAGTGTTCTATCAAGAAAATTCGTTGATAATTGTGCATTATCTAAAAGTAGCAAGGAAAGGAATTGCCCAAGTGAGATACTATATAGTGTAAAAGGAAGAAAATCATTAATTTTCTAGAGAGGAAAAAAATGAAATACTGCTATTTCTTCAGTCAGTGAGTAGAAACTACTCTTTGCACCGCATGTAGCAAACATCTGGAAAAAAAAAATTGTGCTGTCATGAAGGTCAAAGTATTACAATAATGCACAAGGGAGCTGCACCATGAGAGCTATGCCTCACTATCCAGAACAGTAATATTCATTTTGTGTTATTTAAAGGAAATTATATTTCAGATTTTTCCTAGATAAGCACTCACCAGACACTAGCATTCATCAAAAAATACAAATTAACTCATTGGTGCTTTATTCACCATAGGGAAGTAGCTCATGATTTATTTCCCCCTTTACTCAAAAAGATAAAAAAGTTTGTATTCCTCTGTCAAACTGCAAAAATATTGCATTTTGAATATTATTTATATCATTTCTTGGCAGAGAGGTCAATGAATGTTATCGCTTTATCCAATAAATCAGAATATTTCACAAGATTTTTTTCCTTACAAGGCTTGAATAACTTCCTTCCTGTATTCTTCAGTGCTAATCCTACATGTTCTTTTCAACTCCTAAACCATATATCTGGGCAGTAGAAGCAGACCTTTCATTATTTTTAATTTCCAACTGTAATTCTTAAGTGATGCATAAAAGCAATCTAATTGCTTGAGAAGTAAACCTAAACCAGTGGTGAGTCTTTCAGGAAACTGACAACACTTTCTAAAATAGTTTTAAAATGAAGCACACATTCCTCCTTTCCTCTGAAAGTTGGTGGCCTGCTGGTACATCATTTCAGTCTTTGTCTTTTGACTCTGAATCTTCACAGTGGTGTTAATTCACCAACCATAATGGTGACTCCATGAAGGATTTCTAAGAGGTTAATTTATACCACGGTCAGCTGCATAGCATAAACACAGATTTACAGCTTGCTTGCAAAGCATGTGAACCAAGAAATAAATAGGGAATTAAAGTACTGCTTTTTATGGCAGCATCTACAACAGAGAATTTCTCAATTAACTAATCTCAGTTTGACATTCACAAGCTAACTGTTGTGAGATAACAATCAGCTGTAAAAATAATTTCTTGTTGTTACAGGGAATATGCAACTGCACAAAGGCTTTTCAACTCCAGTTTTAGGGTCTTCATTTATGTCCTTTTACTCTTGAGTATTTTGAAAAGCTTAATTTGATAACGTAGTACTGGACATTTCCTCTGTCTTTGACCATTATTATCCTTTCATTACCTGGCCAAACACACAGCAAAATGTACCAATGCACATATACTTACATCATGATCAGAAAAGAAGTCCAGGTTACCAAGAAACTCTTTTTGTAGAATGCAATATTTAACATTAATTGTAATTCTGGGAACATTCCACAGAAATAAACCACTTCATCAACAAATCTGCTACACTCAGTAGATAAAATAAACAATGCCTCTATAAACCAGGCCAATAATCACCTATACTTCACTACACAAAAAGGTTGTAACTACCATTTGCAGGGACTCAAAGAAAATGTGAAATTCTAACAGTGAACATGGTATATGAATTTTTCAATAAACTGTCTGTGCATGTAGCAATACATACTCTGTGCAAAAAATCAACTTCTTCGAACTTACCAAATTATATAAATTGCGTCTAATCTGCGGTATAACTCCAGGAAATGTGGGCTTCAGCAGCTCCTGATAGCTTGCAGGCCATGTGCTATAGCTGTGGTCTTCTTCTATGTTATTAACCCACTAAAACAAAAAAGCCAGCCATTTAAAAACACACATTACCTAATGGATAAAACATGTATATATAAAAAAAGTCATACTGAAATACAAAGAAAACCTGGGAAGAGTAAAATCTTTTACTTTTTTTAACTAGTAACAAAACAGCTCATAAAAATAATATACTATTTTCAATAACGCTTCTTTTTTTATTTGCAGTACATAATAAAACTAATTATGAAAGGAAGAGGAAAAATGATCCTTTGTGTTCGGTACCCGAATGCAAATAAAAACATTTCTTCAAGTGTGAAAAGCACTTTTGCAACACAAGGGTCCTAACAACTGATCACACACGTATGTTGTGTAACACAGCATAACCACATTGAAAAACATACAGTATTTATCTATCACCTGCCACAGTACTTTATATATATCAGAATAACTAAGTAATTAATATATTGCCTGTTACAGTCTATTTTTATGTGTCTTTTAAAATACAATTTCATAAGTTTTCCTTTCTTCTTTCTCTGTCATCACTAATTACTGTGTGCTGTTGTTATACCGTTTTCTGTGCAAGCTATCTATAATTGGCAAAGAGAGATATATATTTCTTTCAGGTGAGGAAAATTAGTATTTTTAGTGCTTTTCCATTTGCATATAACCTTTGTTTTGAAAACTCAGAACTTCAGAAAATTTTGAGAAACAAGGAAAAAAGCAGTCATCGGATAACTGTAAACAAGATGTGTAAGTTCTCCACAATTCATTTACCCTACTTGCAAAGTACATTTTGCAGTCTTCCGTAATAGAAAGATGTTACACAGCTAGATTAGTTGCTCCAAAGTCGAATTATAGAGCTATGAATTGCAACTACTCTTAAGATACATTCTTCTTTTAAAAATCCCAAATCTTACAGTTTTAATATACACTAGAGAAAATTACTCCTAAAAGACAATGAAGAGATACCACCCTCAAAAATATATTACACTGCTTATTGTTATATGCTTACTATTTCAATTACACAAAAAAAAAAAGACTCTCATACACAGAGTTAGCAAACATGTAATATTTAAATAAATAGTTCTTTAAATACTCACTATTATTGAAGAGTGACGAATATCTACCGCATAGCTGTCATCTGCTGGATGTATAGGCAATCTCATAAATTTACTCAAGGTTTCCTCTTTGATTCCAAGTTCATGAAGGCCGTGCATTACTTTCCCTTCCAGTTTCAGGGTTTCTAAGATACTTATTCAGAAAAACAAAATGAATTATGTCTATAAAGAAATCTTGTCAAGGAGTAACAAGGAAAAATATTTCAAAGACCATTAAAACAAGGAGTATTCTTAGTAGTAAAGATAATTCTTATATTCTCCTACAGTCAAATGTCAAAACTAAAGTCAGTTCATAGCAGTACACATGTATATATCTTCAACGTATTCCAAAATAGAATTATAAAAGAGTATACAACTCTTGTTTATTCACATTTATTTTACATGAAGGAATTTCCTCTGGGTGGAATGCCGCCTGTTGCATTGTATTGCCCGAGCCAGAAACCCCAGAGTGGATACCCTAAGAGGAAGCTTTGCAAGCGTGGAGATAAGCAGCAATGGGTGGAGACTTAGACAAGCCCTATGTCTGCATCATGACAGAACCATGAAAACGATGGGGAAGAAACACATAGCTAAGACGATGTGAAGAAAGCCTCAACAGGACTCTAACATTTGTTGCAATCTGAAAATTCAATATGGTAATGGAAAAAAGCCTGAAATGCTTGCTAGAACAGAGATTTCACAAATGTCTTTATTTCTGTTTTGCTTCATTTCGAGTTTTCTCTATTCTAAGAGTTTCTTCTAAATTACATTAAACATTAGCATTGTAATATACATATTAACATTTGCATCATTATGAAAAAAAAAAGATGCAAATGACTCCACTTCAAAACTCTGGCTGAGAAAAAGAATTAAGTGAAAAAAAAAAAAAAGAGACTATAAATGCTAGAGTCAAGAAATGCTAGATGTCCATGAAGGAGAAAACGCTGTGAGTAGGAAAATCAAAAATAAGAATTGTAGACTCTGACAAATCACAGGAATATGAAAAAAAAAACCTTCAGCCTTAGTATCAGAGGGCTTATTGACAGTTTTCAGGCCACCAAAGATGGTTTTGAAGTAGTCATGTCTGTCCTGCTGTTGACAACATACAGAAGAATGGAAAATGTCCACAAGTTTTAAGAATGCTTGGATAGAAAAGATAAATCATAGGCAATATAATTACATTGTAATTACACAAACTGCAAAAAGATTTCTTAAACCAAAGAAGTATATTGCATTGTAATAACAGAATTCATTGGAAAAAATGGCCAGACACAGACTCACTAACACGTCTGAAATAACCCAGGGTACCATTAAACTATATTTAATGCCTAATTTTTTTTTTTTTTTTTACATCTTATGAAATGAAAATGAAACAGCACTTAATGTACTTTTTCAGAAGTGTTCTTCCCACCTTTGTATACATGCATGTTGAATTATGTTGAATTCCTTCCCTTTCCAAATTAATTTTACATGGTTAGACATAAAATTACAAGTAAATTATAGAACACACATACCAAGAAAAATACTGCTTTCAACTTCGTCTGCAATGTTCATACTCACAGCAAAATCCTCTACTAGAATACTGTCTGGTCTCCAAAGGGCAACAAATTAGACTATCACCTTGAGCCACAACTCCAGTATTATTTGAATTCTGTAATTTTCAAGCCAGATGTACCCTCTTACCTAAATGGATCATGAAAATCCAGGTCAATATGAAGGCCATTTAGAAATAAACGTGCTTCTCCAGGTTGGATTCCAAGTATTTCATGAAGGTGCTTAAAAACGAAAAGTACTGCTTAAAAAGTGCTATATTTAGGTGTATGTCAACACTAACACATACACACAGACATATACACAAAACTGTAAGTAATCCTACAAAAGACACATCAAATCTCTTCTTTGACCTGAGTGCTACTGGTAAAAATACTGAAAGCACACCTCTGCAAATGCTGTTTAACACACTTTCAAGACTTAAGCAACTACAAACAAAAACAGTTGCACAAGCCCCACAAAACAACCTACAGTGTTCCTACTTGTACACTTTCTCACCATCTGCCAACAGAAAGTGAAAATAGACAAACACAAAAATATGGCTCATAATTTTTTGAAAACTACCCCCATAAAATTCCTCCTAAAAATCCATTAAATTCCAAATGGAGACCCTATATGTGGCCTTCAGACCATCACTTGAAACTAGGTTTCTTAGTATCTTAAAATCCTCCACAATTCCAAAAACGTGCCGTACCAACTCTTAAGGGAAGGTAGGAAATATAGGCGAGAAGTATACAATCTCATCTATCAAAGGTACCTTTAAAAAAAACACAGATCAGAGAAGGACAGCATATCTGTGTTTTCCAAAGAAGAAAAAAAACACAGTAATCAAACAAACACATGAAGAAAGAAGTTTTTAGTGAGTAAGGACTGCCTTATCATTTGTTTTCAGAGAGCAGTGAGGCACCACACTGTTCAAATTAACGACAGTGGCTGTAGCAAGATAAGTCACAGGAGCAACAACAGCAGTTTATTCCAACTCACACCACGAGGAGCTGTCAGATTTCCAGATCTGTCTTAATTCCCAACAGAGGGCTGGAAAGTGCCATAAGTATGCAGGGGAAAAAAAAAAAAAAAAACTGAGAAAGACTTTTTCCCCATTTAGCTCTCACTTATTGAAGAAAACTGAACACAAAATGCACTTTCAACAAAAGCACTCTTAGAGCAAACAGCTCGGGCTGCGCATATTATTTCTCTAATGAGACTGCCCCTGAACAAATCAGAGAAAAATCAGGAAAATATTGAACGTCTTAAAGCTTAAGCGACAATTAAAACAAAACCTGCAAGTAGTAGCTGATGTCAGACATTTGCACTTCTCCTACCACAGCTTCACACAGAATTAAATGCCCTCCAGAAGTCTCACTTTCATACTGCATCAGGCAGAAAAGCACCCAAAGCCTTAGGTATACCCGGAATTTTCCAGTAGTTAGCAAATCTAATTCTGACCATGGTTTTAATACCACAGTTGTGCCACAAAGTGCTGTCCCTAGAGAAAAATCCCCATTAATGCCACTTGACCTAAGGAGTGGACAGCAAATGGAAGGAGAATTCCAGCCTCACAAAATCTTACCAGCATATTTCAGGGCCCTTACTCAGATCTTGTGAGAAAAGACAGGCAGATAGAATAGGCCCTCTCCTTGAAGCCCTGAAATCAACACTTAGAGATCTCTCACCATTACTAAAAGCTTCCTGGTCATCCCTCTAAGCCCAGATACTCAGAGATACAGAGATACCCAGATATAGAGATGCTGATAAGACTGCAACTGGCTGATATAGGTCATACAAAAGTTAACTAACTGAAATGAATGCAAGAACAAAGAAAAAAGTGTCAGTCACTAGGTATTGAAACAGGAGTCTAAAAGGATTTCAAATCCTTCAGTTCTACTGTAGGAAAAGAGCTGAGCTGAATCACAGCTGAGACACATTACATAATTTTGATGCTAAGCATCTGATTGTTCAGATCATCTACTTGCCTTAACAACTTTAACGGAAGGAGTATTTGGGCACCCAAGACAAGAAATTAATGCTGATAATACTCACATAGTATTTTCTTGCTAAATTGTCAGCAATTAACTGCACTGGAAGTTTTGAGTTGTGTTTAATAGGACTTTCTTACTTCTTTTTTGTGTATAGCAGTTTTTTTGTCTATTTCTTAGTTAGATATCGTCTCATTACATCTAAATCATCACATGCCTTTCAACTTTTAATACCTTTATTTCCTCCCATTACATTTACTATTCAACTTTCATTATCTTGAGAGAGAATCATTCAGTTGCACACAGCATGAGATCATATCTCTCCTGCTGCTAGATTGATGTACTGCAGTTCAAGAATGCACATGCCAATTTATTGTGCCCTAGCAGTAGTGTTCAGGAAGTTTCCCTACTTTTCTTCAACAGACTTCAGTTTTTAGCTATCTAAAGACCTACAGTCTCAAGTAGGATGTAGTACAAAACATAAACTTAAGTGCCTAAGATTCTGTTACACTTAATATATTCAATATAATCTATGAAATTGTTAAGTGATTCAACTAACCAACCACAAAGACTTCCAACGTCAATTGAGACATGGCAAGGTCTCAAGATGAGGCTTTCGGACTGGAAAGTAGAGGTCATGGAGAATGGATGTCCCCATAGCCACGCTCACCAGACCTGTGTGGCTACCTTGGATATCCTGTGGCATCTCAGATGTCACCAGAAATTCAGCTGTAGGCAACTCAAACACACCCCACAAAACAACCGCTGAGTGAGCTAAATAGTTTTTGATGTCCATTGACTAAATCTTCACTGTTATGAGTTTAGACACCAATACAGATGTGTCTAAGTTTAGGTATCTTCCTTCCAAAGCAATTCTTATTTACTTTTCTAGTCCTTATATTTAGTAATAATAGCCATTTTAATTCCTGATACACATTTAATTTTTCTGTATTTCAGGGTAGAGGAGTAGTTCTTGCTTAAGAAGTTGCTTTTGGTTTTTGTGTTTACAGAGTTGTCATTGAAGCAACATGGAAGGACATGATCTTAACACTCATATGCCCTGGAGGAACTATGACAGGGCTTTTTGCTTTATCCTGCTTATGCCCTTAACAACAAAAAGATACAGAAAAATGTATGTCTCAGACGTACACTGAAAGCAATGAAGCAGGGTGAAGATACTGAGTTGCTTCCTTGAGCAAAAATTACGGTATTTCTTATTGGAGGAAGAAGCAAGAAGTCTCCATAATGCTAAGACCACTTAAAGATCTCAGAGAAAACAATGAAGCGCATCATCTACATCAAACAAGTACCTTGTGCACGCAAGAAAGCTGAAGGGCCCAGGAAGGTGAACATCATCTGCAGTAATGGGATGTGAATTGTGATCTCAATACAGCAGTCCCACATGCAATCATCTATTGACAAAAACACTGTTGTTTGTGTAACACTTGAGTCTGTCACAGAAATACTCAAGACCAGAAAGTCATATATTAGTTTTGCATGGTGGAGAGCTCTAACACATTAATGTGAAATTTTAGCTGCAATGGAGGTGAGGTGACATGCTCCTTATGAGAGAACTGCATTAATGGGCTTCACAGCACAACAGGGACATTGTTCATTTTCACTGTTTTGGAAGGTGAAAGAAACCGGAAAGCCATGATTTCCCTGGAAATATTAGTTTTGGCAAGACTGAGAAAAATATCTGAATGGATACAAAGCAAAATGATACATAGAAATATTGCAAAAGTTTGAGAGTGCCCTAAGTAAGAAATAAACTCCATCACTACAGTGGTTGGTCAGTCTTAACACCACACAAAAACACATGTTCTGACCAAGAAAATTCACAGACTGAAAATCAGCAGAATGCTATCTACTCAGAACTTAACCAGCACGTACAAGTAACCAGATTTTTCAGAACTAGTTACAGGGTTTGTTCACCACCCTTCCTCTTTGACAGGAAATAACCACTTGTAGAAATACCTGCCACTTGAGTACACTGCTAAACAGTTGCCAAGTCAACAGCAAAGTCAACTGAAAACTGGGTAATAAATATTAATCTAAAGAAAGACTAAGGACAATGCTTTGGATGTCCAGTCAAGGACAATTACATGGTCTAGTGATACAGATACAATCAGGTCTTTAAAAGATTTGTTAATAACACAAGAATGATGACCTGTCATTTCACCAGACTAAATCTAAAAGCATGATAGCTGATGTTTAATACTGAGCTTGAAACAATAAATCTAAACTCTGAATTGAGACAGAAAATATGAGGAACTCTACAATGCAAAGTGATACCTTAGCATTGACCTCAGATCAGTCAAAGCACAAAAGATGCAGCGCAGCAAGGATGAAAATAAATCCACCATTTACCACAGATGGTGTTCAAAATACGGTGCAGAAGAGTTGTACACATGACTCTAGGAATGTGGAAAGCTCAAAACTAGCATGTCCTCATCACAACATAAATAGCAGACCTAAATTCAACACCAAGCTCTAGATTAAATGCTATCATAGCATAAAATCTAAGACTGAAGACAGCACTCCATAAAAAATGTATGTTCTTGCCTAATTCTGTAAAGCAAGGAGAGGGGAAGGCAGAAGTACCAAGAACAGCAGAAAGTGAAAAACTGAACTGAGAACTTCAATACTATTTATTCAGTAAAAGACTTTAACTCTTTTGCTCTGAAAGAAACCATGTGAAAGTTGCTGCACTAATTCAAATCTCCAAATGCAGCAATATGATAGGTAATTCAAATGGGTACTGGAAGAAATAAAAGCAAACCTTCTGATTTTCTTCTATTTCATTTCTCATTTGCTTCTCTACAGCCACTCTGGTCAACGACCTGTAAAAATAAAATACTGGTAACATTCAAATATTTTATTTTTAAAATTATATTAAACAATGTAAAATTATTTTAATATCATATCTAATCTACTGGAATTGAAAAATGCTATAAATGAGATGAAGAGTAATGCATACTCTCATGTTTTATTTTCAAAACAAATATCTTCTGTGTTACTCTAGTTAATGTAAGTTTAAAATCTGTGCTAAGTTTTGTTGAAGTAACATTATCAGATTTTATTTTATTTTTTAACACAGCTCTCTATCTTTCCTCTTGCCTTTCTGGAAAATAGCGTGTATATTAGAAAAAAGGGAGTTGTTTGATCATCTAAACTATTATCTAGATAAATGTCATAATTGTATATTGTAAGTTAAGTTAATAACTCTTTGCTAATTAATGTTACAGCACAGCTAGCCAAGAACACAATTTGATGCTTTGTCCTTTCCTTTGCAACAAAAATATACAAAAATGTGTACAAAAATACAAAACACAAAAATACAAAAAACTGTATACAAATATACAAAGAATGACTACTTTAAAATTAGCTGAGAGATTAGAAAAGAGATTTAACGATCGAGAAAATGTTGAGAATTCACAAGCATTCAAAAACTTAGTTTCCTTAGCCATTTGACCTGTAAGAGATAACCCACTGATTCATATTTTTTATTTTCCAAGAACACTGCAGAAGACTGTTTTACCTTCACCTGCCACAAGGTACAGTGTGTGAAGTGCTAAGAAGTGCTAAAGTAAGTACTCCATTGCCTATATATTTCTAACTCCCTCCCACCCAAAAAAATGTACATGATTGCAAAGTCATTTTAAATCTGAAGGTTAACTAAACAGAGAATGATCTTATTAAGTCAACTTCAATACTTATGGTAGCGAAATGGTTATTTAATAATACAAACCCTCACTTCCCCACAAAAACCAAAATGGTTTAATAGATCTTGCTAATAAAGTCTATGCAGTTTTCACAGTACGTTGGAAATGAGGCGTAAAATCAATTTACTTTAAACAAAAATGCAAGTCTTCCAGGTGCTCAAAGAGACCTGTTAAGAACAAGCAATATGATTTCCAAGTTTTGTTTATAAATATTACAGAATTCACCACAGCTTACCCTTCTCTATCTAACTATATTTTTCCACCCACCCCCTGTAAATATTCTGGTAGGTTATTTTTGTTAATACGAATCCCTTCTGGAGCATACTATGAAAGGGCAAATGAGGGTATACAGCAAACAGAACGGCATTTATACAAGCCCATACTTGGTGTATTTTCCTTGGCTCAAAACTGGCTCAAAATGGGGAAGGTGTACCTCAGACTGTGATGTCAAAGACAGTGCTACAGAGCAGTCAAAATGAATCAGATACATTACAGGCTGGGGGCTGACCTGCTGGAGAGGAGCTCTACAGAGAGGGACCTGGGGGTCCTGGTAGACAACAGGTTGGCCATGAGCCAGCAGTGTGCCCTGGTGGCTAAGAAGGCCAATGGGATTCTAGGGTGCATTAAAAAGAGCACTGCCAGCAGGTCGAGGGAGGTGATCCTCCCCCTCTACTCTGTCCTGTTCAGGCCTCAGCTGGAGTACTGTGTCCAGTTCTGGGCTCCCCTGTATAAGAAAGACAGGGACCTCCTGGAAAGAGTCCAGCGGAGGGCCACAAAGATGATAAAGGGTGTGGAGCATCTCCCTTATGAGGAGAGGCTCAGTAATCTGGGTCTGTTCAGCCTGGAGAAAAGAAGGCTGAGAGGGGACCTGATCCATGTTTATAAGTATCTTAGTTGTGGGAGGCAAATGGAGGTGGGGAACCTCTTTTCAGTGGTCAGTGGGGACAGGACAAGGGGCAATGGCCTTAAGCTGGAGCACAGGAAGTTCCGCACCAACATGTGGAAGAACTTCTTCACAGTGCGGGTGACGGAGCACTGGAACAGGCTGCCCAGGGAGGTTGTGGAGTCTCCTTCCCTGGAGATATTCAAGACCCGCTTGGACGCCTACCTGTGCAACCTGCTGTCGGGAACCTGCTTTGGCAGGGGGGCTGGACTCGATGATCTCTCGAGGTCCCTTCCAACCCCTGCAATTCTGTGATTCTGTGATTATTATCAGCTCTCACTGGAGGATGATCTCAATGACTTGCTTATAATTTTTGTTTTTGCTAAACTCAACATAATTTCTTGTAGGGTCTGCAGCTCTCAGAATCAGTGCTTCCTTCTGCATAAATTGGTGATAAAAACTACACAGATAGAAAAGCAGAAACGGAAGATGAATGCGAAAATAAAAAATCAGAAAGGACAAGACAAAGCTGGCATAACATTAACAAGGAAGTAAAATAGTGGCCAGCAAAAGGTAAGCTTTACTGCTTAAACTAGCGCTTTGTCTATGACAGTTTGTGTAGCAGGATTCTAGCAAGATTTTAGGGAGAAAGTGTGATAACTACAAGAGGCAATACCATACCAATAGGCAGTGGGCACAAACTGGAGCACAGGAGGCTCCCTCTGACACCAGCAGCACGGCTGTGCTGTGCGGGTGACGGAGCACTGGCACAGGCTGCCCAGAGGCTGTGGGGTCTCCTCCTTGGAGATCTCCAGAAGCCGCCTGGACATGGGCCTGGGCACCCTGCTCTGGGTGCCCTGCTGGAGCAGGGCTGGAGCAGGAAGATGAGAGGGCCCTGCCAGCCTCAGCCATCCTGCGACAGTGGGTCATTGAGAAGTACACTCTATGAACTTGAGGCAGCAAGTGTAGAAGTACTTCTGAAAGACTTTTGTTCATTTTGAGTTCAGTCATTTGTTCAGTGCGTTCAGAGCTTCACAAAGCTTTATACACTGTTTTTCTAAATATTCGCTGATAATAATTCACTCTTTGGACTCACCAAACCAATGCTTTACCATCTGAAAGTAAATAGATACTAATAATCATTCTACACGTTGTAGGAATGTTCTTGTGTGATTCTAATGTTGAAATATTCTCTGTCATATAATATATGCATATTTTTTCTTATCTGGAAGAACACGTAGCTACATAGTACAGCACATCAGGGGTAAAAGGGAACTTTTCACATGTTCATAACGTTAGCATTCATGAATTATGGAAGAATAGCAAGAAACTTAAGACTATTATAATTCCTATTACTGTTCTGTTAAATAACAGATACCTATGAGACATATATAACAAATCAAAGCTAATAAAATATTATCAAAATGTCAACATGAAATATGTCAGTCGTTACATTGTCTACATATGATGACATTTAGTAAAATCCATTTCAACTGGACGTACAATGACACAGAAATGCAGGTTATAAAATAAAAAGTGAAAGAAACTTCCAGAGGGATGGTATATTAATTTTTATGGCCTAAATAGTCCTTCCATTTTTAAGGAACATAGAATATTTAACTTTTATTTTTATAACGATGGTTCTCAAACTTTTATACAGCATCTTCAAATCAAAATTTGCATAACAAAAATGTGTGTTTTCATATCTAAACTGCATGAAATGTAAAGTAACTTTTGGGCACTATTTTTACACAGTGCCCCTTTGATTTAAGATTGTTGTCAATTGAGACGTACTAATTTTTAAAATTATTTAAATATTTGTAATCTCATGTTAAAGATAACAAAATTACTTACACAGGGCTGAAACTGCAATTCCCTTTTTAGTAGTTCTGAAGTCTTCTTACACTTTTACCCAAAAAAATAAAATGTTTGAAGAGTAGGTAAAGAGCTCCAGTGCCATAAACAGCCGTTGGGAGTTGGAGTAGGAGAAAACAATTTACAGCTTTTGAAGTTAATGACCTAAATGCTGCCTAGACTACTTCATACTGTCTTTTCTCCTGTACTTTAAAGACTAGAACTGAACTTGCAGTTCAACATTATGTACTTCTCCACTACCTTGTAACGAAAAGCTGCACTTTCTGATTGCTAATTAAGTGTAAATTCATACCTTGCCATTTTAGAATAATTACATTTCAGGCATTTTAAAACTTATTTTTCTTCCATTACAATGTAGCATTTTGCTAACAGAAAATCAGAGATGACAGTGAAACATTACACTATAGTTAAACAAGAGTCATAAAATATGAAAGCACACTGAGTTAAAAACCATATTTAGCATCATATTTAATTCAGTACTTCAAGCAAATACTGCTGATACAATTACATGAAGAATGTATTAAATCCAAAGAAAAACATTTCTCAATTACAGTACAACTGGCTTACAGGAAGGGCAATCTTTAATATTAGTACAGAGGAAAATGGTATTAATTTATTTAGCATTCACCTTGATCTTTTGTTAACTAATCTGTTACAGAAGACAGATCATCCCCAGTAAGAACTCCAACATAAAGAAGCCGGCACCATAGCAAATAGGCAATGTTGCACTCCCAACTAGCGTGGGTCGATCCCCTATGAAATTAACAGAGTTCTGCCTCTTCTTACTGCAGGTAGATCTGCTATTAATTCAACAGAACTTTGCACCTGGAAAAATATGATTTCAGCACAAGCCAGGAGGACTAGGCCTTCAACTTTAAGTGCCCAATGCATTAGGATGCCTCCATGGCATCTCATGCATCAGATGGAAAACATTTAAGAGACCGGTCATGTATTCTCCCATGAATTATTATTACTCAATTTAACTGCCTGGAATGCATCTAGCAAGCTGTAAAACATGAGTATCTGACTGGAGGATATGGGTATAAATCTGAATTACTGTCATTAATTTCAAACACAAACATAAAAACAGTATTCGAAAAAACAAGCTGAAGTATCATACCTGGCTCTTATTGGGAAGTTCTGAGCTATGTCTTTCATCGCCTTTAAGGCATCAGAAGCAGGGGCAGACATAATTCGAGCAGCTGCTTGAAAACTAAGATCTGGAAAAAAAAATCAGTGGTAATACCAATACTGCCTACAATCAGAAAATCTTTCCATATGCATGTATTATTAATTTTTTTTTATGTTTCTACTAGACATTATAAAAGATTATGAAGGTTGAAAAGACAGGCACTTAAGACACTGCAAGTGCCAAAATCAGGGCTTCCCAAACAACTTCTGTTTGGCCATCTTGAGCATACCATAAATGCAATTTCTAAGTTTTACAAAAATACACTTAAAAAAAAATAGACAATTCAACACATGGTGTTGTACCAGTATCACAAGTGTATCATGTTCAAATATAGATATGGACCAACCCACAGCAGCCTGTAACTGCAGCCAAGATAAAGATCTTTCCAGCTCCAGGAGTTCACAGGATTCTCAGGGAACAGATATGATCAATCTAAGAGGTCTGTATTGAGCATGTGAGATGTACATCTTTCAAGAGTTTGCAACATTTTCACAGCAACAGAAAACCAAGACACATGGAACAAATGCCAATCTTCTGTCAACTTCCAGTTCTCATTAGTTGTCTAGTACAATTTTTAAAGAGAGATAATTTTTTCCTCTATTCTCTTTCTCAGCATGGAGCAAATCAGAAAATATTAGGATGGCTTATGTGCCTATCCACTGAAAAAAGAATGGCAGGTTTCCGTTAGCCTTCTCTAGGTGTCTAACTTGTGTGTGACACTTCTTGGCACATGAGACAGGGGAAAATACAATTTTTGCACTTTATCATATAAAAGGACTTCAACGCTCCTGCAATTTCTATCACAGAACACTAGGATAAGAACTAACAAGTTCTTTATAAATACTTGATATAATACTGGTTTTTATGAAACTGTATGTTTCTTTTTAAAACTAGCTTTTATTAGAATATTGGTACATGAACGTAACAAAGGAAAATAGACAGCGCCATGATAATATAGAAAACTGCAATACACACCTTGTAACTCCCAAACCTTCAGCGGTTCCATATTGTTAGTAGTTTCAATTAGGTGCTTTTTAAACTCTTTCAGATTATTTTTCAGATCAGGATGCAGCTGTCTATACCAAAACATTTTAAAATGAAGACAAAATTAACGACATCCATCAATGTCTGCTTTTATCTACCATATTGCTCACAGCTAATACTGTATCCTATTAAAATTTTAATTCATTCCTGAATCAACAATGAGGACTAAAAACCTGTTAATTACAAGGAGGAATTCAATTACTTCATAGTGATCCATCTCAAACACTGTTGCAAACATTTTGATGGAATAAATGAACTCAAAGTCTAAATACATAATATTGACACAATACAGTCGTCAACAGTATGAAACTGAAAGTTGTTATAAACTAAACTGTACAGTTAGTTTACTATAGCATAATATGTGGCTCACTATATATTAACTCCACTACAGATCAACTGTAATTGTACAGTAACACAGAGTTTATTGTATCACCCATGACTTAGATAAATAAGCCAATGTTTGTAGGGAATGAGAATGTGAGGAAAGAGAATGTCTTTTATAGATAAACATAACTGACAAAATCAAGCTATGGAGCACACGAGTCCCTCTTCAGACTTGAAGATAAGCACAGTTGCCCAAAAGCTTGGCTATCTTCTTCCAAAATACAATTCGGCAAAGAAGTTTTGATGGCAAAACTTCAGCCTGTGACAAGACACCCTTTAATGGCAAACAATCTCCATTAAACTTCTCAAGACTCTTCTATGAGAAGTATAGAAGAAGCAAAAAGTAGCTAAAAAACAGATAACTGGCGCATTAAGACTGATTTTTCTAATTTCAGAATCGTTACCCATAGCAAATAAGATAATTTGCAACATAAATTTCCTTTCTGCTATACAAGAATTTTTATTTTTGGTTCATGTTCCAGAAACATGTGCGTAAGTTTCATTCTAATTTATGTCAACTCACTTTAACTTGCCAAAGAGAAATCCTTGGACATCACTTTCCTCCTCCTCATCGTCTTCCTCTTTTTTTGTGCCATTTGTTACTGAACATGCAGCACATACATGCAATACAAAACAAGCGAGTTACTTTAGCATATTGATGTATAATTCTTACAATTTATAAAACTTAACAGAAACGTAATCAGAAAGCTGTCATTCCCAGATATAATTTCAATTAGATTTATATATTTACATTCACAGATTTGACATCAGATGAATCACTTCACAGAACTTACCAACATTCAAATTATTTTTTAATTTAAATCACCTAATGTTTAAAATTTCAATATGAATTAAATTGCTACGGTTAAATAGTTCAATTCCCAAAAAAGTCATTTCTCAGTTTGATTGAGCAGTAGGGTATAACTCTCATCAGCCAACTGATACCAGATTTATGCTTGAAAAACAGGACGTTAAAGTGCCAGAATCTCCAACTAGCACCAGATGCAAGTCAGAGAGCAGTTTGTTTCCTTTAAAAAAAATAATCGATTTCTGAAGTGGCTCAAAGGCTATCAAACCACAGTCTTGCTAAAAGAGAGGTAACTGCAAGTTTCTTTAAATCTTGCAAATTTCCACGCACAGTAATTTCTCTTTGTCAGAATGCTATAGCTGTGGTTTTCAGTGGTGTATGTCACATTTCAACACACAGTAACATACAACTGGTACAAATTCTACGATCCTGTCTTTCTGGAGAAGAATGTGAAATTATTTTAAAAATTAGAAAAATTTAGGAAAAAAAATCAACCCCAAAACAATAATGTGTAGATACTGTAGTAATCACCACATTAGAGACACCAACAAACACAAAATAATTGAAGATCAAAGGTTAAACAATCTTGCAGTTACTGAAAAGAAGAAGAGTGGGGTACATTTTAACATACAGCAACAGATGCAATAACTGTAGGTTAAGTAATGAACTATGTCTTACACACAGCTGTTTACAAATGCTCCCATGTGTTTTAATGTCTTAGTTCTTAATGTTTGAGACTTCATTGTGTAAAAAGAAATTAAGTATAACCTTCAAAACATTACTGACTTCATAGCTACATATAACATATTTTAATAGTATCTCCAATAAGATACCATAGATGAAAAAAACCAACATACCTTTCACCTGTGTGTCATCCACAGCTTTATATTCTGTGCTCTTTATTGCAAGTTCTACACCATATCCAGATAGATACATTTTTCTGGAACTTGGTTTCTATTTGATCATATTATTATAACAAAATAAAAAACATAACTTTAGAAACTGTCTCTACAGAACACTGACAATATGTAATACTGTAACTTTAAAATGTTACGACAGTTGTAATTTACATTCATCTTTCACTTTTAGATTGAAAGCACAAAATAATACATCAAACAATAAAAGTCATGCAAGGCACATTGACAGTACATTGAGAACATGTGTAATAGAAAGTAAGGACTTTCTACCTCCTGCAGACCACCGAAAGGCTGTCAGTATTGTAATCCCTTCGCATAATGTTACAAGTATTGGATCAGAGCTGGTAGCACCCTCTACAATTATTGATGCCTTACAATTTACATATTAAACCATTCACATACCCTTGTAATTTTGCTAGACTTTAGAGTTTTAGGAGGAAATTCTCTATTCCTGCATTATGCTGATACCTTCAAAAAGTTCTGATAAAAGAGTTAAGAAACTGTATCAAGGTATCACTGCTAAAAACTTGTTGCCAGTTTAATTAATAAGAAGAAGCGTTTCTAACTTTGGAGTGGAAGCCTGACATTCAGCAGGATGATTACTCATACTTATTTCTAAAAAAGTTCCCTAATCCACCCAAAACCTAGGAAAATCAAGACAAAACAAGAATTCCTTGAACGCCTTTCAGCTTCAGTTTGGAATTTCATTTTGTATTGAGACTCCTCCAGCCCACAACTCAAAGCTCCAGCAGTATTGCGGTTTTCTCTATTGGTCTTCTAAGCAAATCTCAGTGCAGAGAGCACTGCATTCTCTAAGCAGTTTCAGTGGCACTTTATTTATTTCCCAGCTTCAAAGTCTGTATTAGGTTTACCATGTAACCTAGAAAATTTTTAAATTAGAATTGGTATTACACATAATTTAGGCATATGCAAAAACAAATGTATAAAGCATGCTTTATAAAATAACAAGCAAAGAACAGATAGAATGCTAACAGCTAACTGCATCAATGTTGACTTGAATTGCATACCTGAACATAATGCCGGAGAACGTAAACAATTTCCTCCTTTTGCGCCTTCTCAGATAAAATTTTGTGGAATTTAACAAACTCTTTTGTACCCACTTCTGCATAAAGAACAACCACTGGGCCATCCTCTTTGAGAGTCGGGAATTTATGATCTCCCTTAAAAAGATACGGCCTGGGTCTGGTTTCAAAAACAAGTAACTGTGTTATTATATATTCAGAAGTGAAACAAAAACAGCGGCCGTTTTTGTACTTCAAAACTGAAAAACTGTTATATGGTAAGCTTATACACTAGAAGAGAACAAGGCATGTAAAATCATTTCAAAATACTCACATTTGCTCTCAAAAGAACTTAAAACACCATTTTTCAAATTAAAGTCTCAGAAACTGAAGAATCAGCATCAACGATAATTAACTTCAATGTGTTTTATCAAATTGTAACACAAAGAACAAAATAAGAAGCATATCACTGCCATTTGGGGCAACAATCAGTTGCAGTAAGAACCTTTAATTGAAATAACACTAGATCTATTAGAGATATGCAGAGCAATCAGTGAGTAACAAAATAGCAGAGGGAAATTCAGTGAAGTTTGAGAAAGCTGCTAAACGTGGAAACAAAGTGGGGTTATGATTCATTTATGCCATCAAGCTCTTTTGATTTAGTAACTCTGCAAATTTTGATTGCCCACCTACCCTCCTCTTTCAATGTAACGACTATAGAAAAGGTATGCTTCCTATACCTGCAATAAATTATTTTCTTAGATGTGACTGTAAACATCTTTTGAATAAACAGGGGGAAAGGAACAGGTAATACAATTGAGTAATATTCTCAAGGTGCTAATTATTAAGTACGTTTCTTTTTCAAAGTTTTGTATAGTCACATTGGAAGGATCAATAAAGTCTCTTCAAACCTCTCCAAGGCAAGCTGAGAAACTCTAACCCAACATGCTCTACACAAATGTGTGCACTGCAGCTACACACTTATTCAAAAGCATACTTCAAAGGTCTGAGAAGAACTCGACATGCCACAGTTTCTGTGGTGCAAAGTTTAGGAACTTCCATATAAAAACACAGAATAATTTACGTTGGAAAGGATCTTTGGAGGTCATCTGCTCTGATCCCTCACTCAAAGTGAGGCCAATTTGTATCAGGCTGCTCAGGGCCCTCAAATCAACATCCTGTGTCAGCTTGGTAGGTGTGCAATCAGACATTTGCAAGGCAGAGATAAAAGGAGGGAAACTGAGAATAAACTTGGGAGCACGCAGCTGTGTGTTGCAGAAGAATCAGGTAAGCTTTCTCACACTCACTGCAGGACAGGACAGACAAAGTAGGTGTCATCAGGAAATCTGAAACAATTCCTGAATGAGTAAGCTCTGCTCAAGAACAGATGCAGACATACCCCAATGAAAGCATACATATGGGATGTGACTTCAGAAACTTCTGTCCCATACCCAGAGAGATAACAACTGCTATAGTCATTCACAGAGCACTGAAAACCTAAATCAAAGGAGCTTCTTTTTTCTTAACCAGTCACCTAGGTCTAGGAGAAGAATGACTTGTGGTCTTAAAAAGTACCAACTGTTGTCATGACATTCCTGAACACTGACAGTCTCAAAGAAAGCATTTCATATTATAACGACCAAGCTTCACTGAAAACTTAAGTGCTACAGTGAAATAACACAGCACAGGGCTACCATAATGACCTGTAATTTCAGAACTAAAGCATTCAGTAAATCAAAGATAGGCCTCCATTCTCTGCTTCTCCTTGAAACTGAAAAGCAGTGAGGAAGAACTGATTCTCAGTGCTGCCAGCTAATTAATTTCTTGCCAAAAGATTTGCATGGGAAGGCTGCCTGAAAGGGAAGGAACAGCACATCAGCAGGAAAAAGTGATAAAATGTGGATGCTGAGTCTGGCACCATTAACCAGCTACTAGGGTAGTACAGGCAACTATATGCTTGTATAGATAGCTGCCAAAACAGTGTGCATGATTTTCATCTAATGCTTCCACTCTTGGCAGCAACACACAAGGTCTGCATGTCAACATCAAGGTTTTGTTTCAGCCATTCCTTCATGCAGCAGCTGCCATGATTTGGTTTGTTTCAGTTATGTTGCAGGGGGCTGCATGGCTCTCATTGGAAATATTTTGTGTGAAGATGCAATGGGCTGCTCAAGGGCTTTGGATATTTCAAAGAAATATCTTATGTAGTAAAGTGGCTAGGAATTCTAGCAGTCAAACCCTTCTGAACACTTTATCATTCTATTGTTTAGTATTATAATTTTCTAGAATCGTGCAAGTTTGGAAAAGTAATCTCCATAAAGAACAATTTGAATAAACTACTTCAAAGGAGAAGTAAACTGTTTTAGAAGAACAGTGTATTCCAACATTGTGGTAATTTTTTTTCACTGTTTACATTTTGTAGAAATCAAAACCTAAGAATTATGGCCCACAAAATCATCTTTCAGGTTTAAACTTCCACAAAGAAGCAGCGGGTATGGACAAACTATGATGACTTTGACCACTGCAGGAGGGAAAAAAACAAAACACCTACATACAGGTCTAGAAAAAATGTAAATGATTTCTGTTTTTATACAAGTTAAACATTTTGCTTTCATATTTATTTACTTTGATGGGTTCTACATATTTTATTTCATGGCCTAAACTCATTTGAGACTGATGCTAGTTTCCAAAGGACAAAACCTGCCAAAAGTTTTGATAGGTGCAAAGTCTATCACAAGGTAAGGAAAGTTATGCCAGTTTTCCTCTTCCACTCCTACAGTCCAGAAACCCTCAGATGTATTGGCACTGACTTCATAAAAAGGTCTGTCGGTAAAGTACTTACTCTGATGCATGAAATGGTAAACTTGACTATCCCAAACCAACAAAAAGAAAAGAAATACTGAAGTATTCATGTGGCAAGAGGAGCAAAACTTTGTGGTTTTATTTTAGAGTCTATTTTGATTCATAATCAATGCATTTCCACAACAGTAATTGTTTAAAATATTCCAAAACCAAAAGCAACACTTTCAGAATTAGGTATACTTTAAGTTTGCAGTAAATGGTGATGTATGGGGTTGTTAACGTCAAGTATATAGAATGTAAAATTTCGAAATACTACAAGTGTATGTGCTATAATGCTTTTTCTCCTTTAGTAATCTACTTCTCCTCTTAAAAAAGATAATTACATTTACCTCTTAGTAGCCTTCTTCAGAAGCTTTTTTATTTCATTAGTCTTACAGGTGTGCTTCTCATGGATAACCACAAATGCACTGCAGCCTTCTGGTGGAGGTTCATCAGCTGCAATCTAATATTTCAACAATTATACTTAACCAGAATACTTTGATTGCACTTCAACTTAAACTCACATCCCTTTGATTAAAATAACAGCTGTCGTTGAGTTGTGTTTCTAATTAAGCCCATTCAAAGTTGTGCACATATGAAAACAGTAATGGAAAATATTAAAAGATTGAGACCACATAAGCTTTGTGAGATGTAGTCTATCAAATGCAGTCATATTCCAGAAAATGCAAGGATATTTATGTTCTGTAAAGATAGGGCTGCGAAACATCCTTGAAATCACAGACTGTCCTCTGAGGACATTTTTAACTCTAGTTGCTGTCAGTATTTGACTGGTCTATCTTTCAAATTCTGAAATACTAAAACAATGAAAAAGAAATCCACTAAATAACAGATCTAAATGCCTTGAAGATGTAGGAAATTTCCTACTTTGAGAATGTGTGAATTCCCACAAGAGTATTTAAGGCAGTGCAAAAACAAGCCAACAAATAAACAAAAAAATAAAACCACTTGAATTTTAAGAAAGAACAATTTCAAAAAATTTACCCTGAAAATAAAGCTATTCATACAATTCAACACAAATATTTGTTCCGCACAATAAAACTAGCTTATAAAACATAATATTGTGCCTTCTATAATTTGGATCAGATGTGATTACAAAAAAAACCACCAGCAAGTATATTGCTGAATTCTAATAATAAACATTATTTACTCTGAAGTCAAAATGCCACATAAATCATTCACCAAATATATTAGATAACGTATTTGTTGAACATACCTGTTGAAACATCTGAACAGTTGGAGAATACGCCCGTATGGAAAGTGCAAACTTCAATAGATTGATCTGCAAATTGGATAAAAACTGTCCTGCTTTCTTCAGGATTAAATTGTAATATGAATACTCTGAATCTGTCGGAGAAAAAAAAAAAGACAAACCTTTAGTATTTAGTGCCCAACCATGTGGCTTATCTATCTGTGCTGCATAATATGCAAATAGTACTTTAGCACAGATAGGTAGTTCAAAAGTCTTCAATGTTGTCCAGATAATTTTTTCCTTTACTGCAAATTCTGAAGATCTAATGCAACACAAATGCACTAAAAGTGAGCAGAATAGCACTAGTTATCATGTAAGTCATTTTCAGTAACACAAAAATCCACTCAAGACAATAATACCTCTCTGGAGACCTATGAGGAAAATAATGAATAAAGCTTACGTGTTTCTTTCTATTTTTCAAGCTTATTCTAGCCTTTTAATACAAATTATTTACATTCAGTCAGCATTATTTTTAAAATGATTTCCTTATACTTAGTCTTGGAATACCCCAACCATGTCGCTTACATTAATAAAGCTCTTCTAAAGTTAATATTCTTTAGTCTATTCTTACGTCGTATTTCTTCCCTAGAAATGAATGATAAACAAGGTTATGAGAAGGGATACAACAAGTGAAGTGGCTTCCTATCTCCTCCCCATCCCAGCAATCTTGCCTTCTCAAAGCCAAAATTAGGACTCCAAAAAACAAAGGTGAAAGGTCTAGGAAGAACAGAAGTTGTAATAAAGAACTGTGGTTGGAAATAAGTAATCTCCACTTCTTCTTGAAGTGGACTGAATATTCACAGAATAATAGAAAGGTTTGGGTTGGAATGGACCTTGAAGACAATCTAGTTCCAACTTTCCTGCCTTGGTCAGGGCTGCCACCCATCAGATTAGGTTGCCCAGAGCGCCATGCAACCTGGCCTTGAATGCCTCCAGGGATGGGGTGCCCCCAGTTTCTCTGGGCTGCCTGTGCCAGCAAGTCACCACTCTCATACTTCTAACATACCCTCTTTTAGTTTAAAACCATTTCCCTGTGTCCTATCACTACACTCTCCGATAAAGAGTTCCTCTCCAGCTTTCCAGCAGGCCCCTTTTAGGTACTGAAAGGCCACTATAATGTCTCTCTGGAGCCTTCTCTTCTCCAGGCTGAACAAGCCCAGCTACCTTAGTCTTTCTTCGTAGGAGAGGTGCTCCAGCCCTCCCATCTTCTTCATGGCCTCTTCTGGAGGACCATGTCCTTATGATGGGGGGCACAGGGCAAGATGGCGTACCCCAGATGGGGCCTCACAAGAGCAGAGCAGAGGGGGACAATTATCTCCCTCTCCCTGCTGGCCACCCTTCTTTTGATGCAGCCCAGGATACTGTAGGCTTTTTGGGCTGCCCATGAATATTTTCATGCTCTCCACAGGCACATGAGGCAAAGAAGCCTAATTAGAAAGAAGTTGTAATACTCTTTATCAAGTTTTGAAAAACACCATTATCTGCTTGAAGAATTCAAGGAATAATGTCCACCAAAAATTCGAATTGGTCTGTATGTGTTCTTCATGGCTGCATATTCTTGAACACAAAGTCAGAGAACAAAAGCTGTTACCATAGCAAACATTGTGCACCTCCCTGTTCCAGAGGTTGGTATTCCACAGAAGAACAGGTGAAACATGCACAAATAAATGCAGAATTGACATTGTGGCTAAAAAATTCTAAGTAATCAGCATGTATTTTATTTATATCAATAAATACTACCTATAAACTGCAGCAATTCAGGATCTTTTGCATGCGTAATTCAAATATTCTCCTATAAAGTTGAAAATCTTATAGGAGGGAAATTTTATAGCAAGGGAAAGTGAATTGAGGGGAGAAACTATTCTTGCTGTCCAGCTTAAATCTACCTGCGTTGTCAGTCAACGTCTTATTTTAAAGATGCTCTTTCTTTGAAAATTGAATGATTGTCCCAGTGGGATTTTCACACAGTGTGGAAATCATCTCAGAAGTACCAGAATGAAATGAAGACTGCAGCTATCAAAACGATATTACTTTGCCATGGTTTAAGCCACATACCATAACCCTGTAGGTCACATTTTTGCAACTGTCCATTAACTGTGCCCAACTCTAGATGCGAAAAAACTTCTTAGCTTAGCAAGTTCTCATGAAAAGGATTCCTTGAGATAGATTCAAAAATAAAAATAAAAAAATCCCGTAGCATGGGAGATTAAAAACAACAAAACTTAGAGAAGAAATGTGGCAACTTTTGATCATCATTTTGACACCAAAGCCTTATAAAACATCATTTTACTCTATCGAGACTGCCTACTTTTTTACTGCTACTGTTTAACAGTGGGATTATAATAATTTTCATTACTGCTTCTGTCATACCCCGAATTATCTTTGCAAGATTTCACTCCCATTATGTGATGACACACATCTGCTAAGCAGTTTCCTTCCTACCCTGTTTCCTTGCCCAAGTACTGTAGGGATATTTCCACTATTGCAAAATACCATCACAACTTTCTTCTTTTCTATGTTAGCAAGTGATGTTTTCTCTAAACTCTACTCATTAATCAGTATCTCAAACTTCTTAAGTCATTTTCCATGTCTATCCTTTTAATTTCTGGAAATTTTAAAGTACCTTGCTGGTACCATGGTATTCAAAGCTGTCTGAATTACTGAAGTATCTTTTCACCTACTGTTTGCCCTAGGGTTGGCAGTGCGTTTTGTATACAACTTTCATAACTGAGTACTTCATATCCTCTCATTTTCCTTTATACAGCCTTCAAAACTTTTGTTCTTAGAACCTCTAGGATGTCCTTTCCGTCTTTCCTCCCTTCTTAAAATTCATTATTTAGAAAGGCTCAGTTTGCTGTTATTCACTATTAAAAAAAAAAAAAAGAAGGATTTCCAGGATGTTGCCATCTCATAAGCTGTGTATGATCATTCCTATCTAACATTAAATTCACTGGACTACTTGAATTTATACTAACACCGCTGGCTACAGTCATACCTCTTTAAATTTCAGCAAGTTAAATTGATGCACACCAACAACTATATGATCATGCAAAAACATATTTTTTATTATAGACTTCAAACTCTTTTCATGCTGTATTTGTTCCTTGAAACTTGATGACTGCTTGCCCTTCAGGCACATTTTTAACAATGTAATCTATGCTGAAAAGTAGATGCTACAACAAATTTTTAGGATGTTAGAGGAAACCAGGGAGAAACATATGTTTTGTCATAAAACATTGCATGATAGCACATTACCATAAAATTCATTAACAAAGTTGATTAAAAAAAAACCTAAGTGATACGACAGCGATAGGGATACGGCTCCAGATTCGAAATATCTAAATGCATATGTACAAGCCTGTGTATGTACAATCTGTACACTGCCATACTAGCCAATATAGCCTAGCAGCCAACAAAATATGAAAAGCTATTTAGCTCCAGAGGTGCTGAAATTTGTCAGCTGAATAGCTCTCTAAGCTCCTGTAGCCAAACTGAACACAAGAACTGAAGCAGACAGCTGAGAAGTAGACTCATTTAAACATCTACATTTACTGCCCACAATCTACAACTGTATCTCTTATCACCGGTAGATGAAAAATAATTAAACAAGAGGGAGAAGACCAAGATGGTCACTAAAGGAAAGTAAAGTCTTTATCACAGCTGAAAATCTGACAATATTCTCGCAGGAGAATTGAAAGTATTGAGGCACAGGAGGCAGGGAGAGTAAACCTAAGGGATATAATTAAGTCAGAAGAGCACTGGGTTTTGAGCCTTATTGTTTTGAAGGATGGGAGAATAGGGATTGTTCCAACTGCATATATATGTATATCTGTATCTACAGATCAGTCAGGGAAGTAAAGCACCAAGGTAACAGCAGCTCAAGCAATCGTTGGCCAGTCAAATCCCTATAACATTCAAGCCAGATGCCAGTATAAATGGAATTGTTTATCTTATTGCATGATTATTATTAAAAAGTGCCATGCCTGTGAAACTGTATTATTTTCTCTTGAATTTGTATGATTGGTATGGGCATAAAAACACTTATCTAATTTAGTTTGAATAATGTTGATCTCATAGAGCGCGTACTGATCAATCTTCTATATCTGCAACAGATAATCAGCATGATTGCTGTTTATATGGAATATATTGTTCTATTCTTTTGGAGAAAATAGCTTCCTTATTCATGTCTGTGGGGTTTTTTGTGTTTTGTTGTTGTGGATGGTGGTGGTGTTTTGTTTTTTTTCAGTATTTACGAGGTAGTTGAGAATTCAACATATAAACTAAATCACTTAGGAAGACAGTAAACACTCCAGTTATTGTTTGTCAGCAGGGAACCGGCTACTTATCTTCACTCCATGTTCCTAAATTAACTTTTTGAGATATAAAAACAGCAGCAAGTTCCAACTGCAATTTTAGTATTCCGTAACTGTGATGTTCTTTACTATCAAATTTTTACATCTTTGAGTTCTTTACAACTTACATGCAGCCCAAAACAGCATCAAACGTATTTCAAAATTTTCCACAAGCCCAGAGCCAAATATGTTTCATATTAAGGAAACATAAAGAATGTTGTCCATGCTACTTGAAGACCTCACTCTAATTTGATAGAGCATATGTCATAATTATCCATATGATCTCTGATGCCCACGTTGATTTGAGACCTTATTGAAGAAAATGTTACAGCAATCACACTAACCCTACAAAATGCTGTACCAAATTCCACACACATTGTTCCTACCAAGTTTGTTAAATTTCTGCATATATCATAGCTAAACAGACTATCTGTAAACAAAACTTGCTATGGCTAAATATTTCAAATGAGCAAAACGGTAATTGATGTTGATTTGATTACTCTGAATTCAAAGTAACAAATTGTAAGGGCTGATACACAACAGATTTGAAATCATCCAAGGAATGACTTGAAAAAAAGCTACTATAATTGATAAATTCAGTTGTCTCTTCTCCAGTACTTCATTACTCTTCTGAAATACTCAATAGTACACCGGGATATAACTCTATCATCCAAATCTTCTATAAACCAAGCTTTTCATTTCCAAATCTAGAATTTCTTTACCTTCTAGGATTTTTTTTGTTCAAAACCAACATACCAATCGTACTACCTACAGTTCACATCATCCAGCATGCAACTGAAAAGTCACTCACCCCAACCAATCCCTTTTAAGCCAGCTCCTTTAATTTGCTCATGCACTTTTTACTGCGTTGTGAACATTCCTCTATGTCCATGTTTACTGACACGTAACAGGTAAGAGTGAGCCTGTTCTATGCTGTCCAGAGAACCAATTTCTCCTCAAAGGTACACTACTATATCTCTCTCAGCAACTGTGCCACTCCAGTATCTCAGAATTAATATTCTTTACTCTAGCTGATTATTTTATATTAGATGCCTAATGCAGATTTCCCTACTGAAAGTGGCTTAACTATTGCAGGATACCTATGTTGCTTACCGTGTTTCTACTTCATACTTTGTATGTTAACTTCAGTGAGACCTTAAGTTGGAAGAATCAATATTGATGTGATTTTGTCAATAAACAGTTAGAAAAGTATATACCTAACAACAAACTTCACGAGATATCTGTGCCACTAATAACAGACGTCATGAAAGCTTCGCATTTCTTGGAAAGTTGGTCCATGCAAACAGAAAGGAGTGGTGGTAAAAAAACCTTGAGATATCATCTAATAGAACGTACGTCTCGTCTCAAGGCATACCAGCTGCACATTAGCTGTTTATAGAAAGAAAACAAAAAAAAAAAAGTGAAGCTGGAAATTACTTCCAAAGGTCATCTCATCTAAACGTTTACTTAAGGGAGATCCAATTTCAATGCTAGAGTAGGCTGCTCAGGGCCCTGTGCATGGATTCCTGAGCACCTCCAAAGATGGAGTTTGTACAACCTTCCTGGGCAGCCTGTTTCAGTGTTTACCCACTCTCATGGCAAAAGCATTTCCCCTAATCTCTAACCAGAATTCCATTTTTCAGTTTGTGCCCACTGATTCCTTTCCTATTACAGCATACCTTCATGAAGGGCCTGGCTCCATCTTCTGTAGGCTGTGCTATTAGGCAGTTGAGGATTCGGGATCTGCCTAACTTACCATTCCCCCCTTCAGACTGAATGCAACCCAGTTCTCAGCCTTTCTTCAAGAGCCTGCTCCAGCTCCCCAACACCACTTGCTCCAGTATGTCAATATCCTTCTCATAACGGGGAGTCCCAAACTGGCCCAGTACTACAGAGGCAGTCTTGCAAGTGCCACAGAGAGCGCAATTATCGCTTTCCTCATTTTACTGGCGAAACTCTTGCTCACATAACCCAGTATGTAGCTGGCCTTCACAGGCATGAGTACAATGAAACTCACTGTTGACAAGAATATCCAGCTTTATTTCTCAAGAACTGCTTTCCACTCAGCCAGTGCCCCACTTACGCTGTTGCTGGGGTTATTCCAGCCCATGTGCAGGAATCTGTAAAGTGTCTTTGCTGAACTTTCCAATACTTCTGCTGGCCCATCTCCTCCAGCCTGCGTGGGCCCTTCCAATGGCAGTCCTACCCTCCAGCTTCTTCATTTCTCCCAGTTTTGCACCATCCACAACCTTCTGGCAGGTATAACCCATGACACTGTCCAGGGCTTTGACAAACACACTCAACACTGGTAGCCACAGTACTTACCCTAATAAATACTGCTAGCAGTCAGTCACAAGTCAGACTGAGCTTTGTTCCATTTTCCATGCCCTCACACCCTTGCACAGAACAGCTCTGAAGAGCATGCACCACCCAGGCTTACTGTTCTCAGTGATTCTGGTTTTGTTTATACTCCTGACTATCCCCAGTTAGCTCACAGAAATTTTTTTTTTTTGCCTTTCCAGTTAACATCTTACACCTATAATCACAATTCTTTGTACATCTTCCGCTTCTACTAGATCCTTTCTGAAAAAATGAAAGGTAAAGGGAAAAGGGCATGGAGAAGAAAGCAGAACATCATATTCTACTCAACACAAAAATGCACCATGCACTCATCATAAGCAACAGAACGCTTGGTGGTCTCTGTTCCCTTCCTAGCAATTACCCAGGTCTACCAACTTCTTTAGACATTGCTGAGCATTCAAATAATGCTCTCACTGACATTCCCATGGGGACACAACAAACTCTTTGACTTGTCACACCTGCAGAGACGCATTGTTCCTCGAGTTCCGTCTCCCTCCCATATGCTGTATTCCGTGCATGACAGGGATTCATTTCTGTCACCTCTCTGATTTTACTGGCATAATCTTCCTTCAACCTTTCAGCTTCTGATTACTTACATTAACATTCAATTCAAAGTTCCTTCTAGAGGCAAGTTCTCATGCTTGTGCCTAAGGAAAGCTACTTTGAAATAAAGAACAAATTAAACCTTAGCTTGTTTTGAAGCTTCTTCACCTTGTTCATCTGTTAACTTTCCAAATAGGTTTAATACTGACTAACCTGTTGAAACATTTCTCATTATTTATTCTTTCTACTAAACTGCTAAGACATTTTCCTGGGATGGCTCATTCATCTTTATGTTTAATTCACTTGATTTTACCTCCAAACTTCTAGCAACTTTAAATATTCTGTTGTTGTGAAAGGTATTTTATTCTGTTTTGCCACTGATGTTATGCTAAAACACTAGCGAAGTTGTTAACACACAGTCTCTATGCCACCTGGAAGTTATTAAACATTTCTGGTCTTTCCATTTCTTCCTTCAACTACCATTCTCATTTCAGCTATTTGTGGGATCCTCTCCTCTTCAAGGACGTGTCTTACGCAAAACATTAATTCTGGATATCCTATGAACTCTTGCTGAATTTAAGAGGGTAGGTATGGTTAATATTTACAGTTCTGTTCCACGCTGTAAGAGCAGTTCAGTCCACCTTGTCTTCCTTGCTTTTAAAATAGCTCTCCAGTAGCAGAAGAGTAGAGTCTTTGGGTAAAAATACACTGAAACTTTCTGAAAGAAAACTACCCAGCAAGCAATAGTGGAAGAGTTAGGCTTTACCTGACTGCAACTAGCTGATGTGTTAGCTTGACGTTGAAAAATGTATAAAGTAGAATATATGAAAACTAGCATGCTGTTTAACTTACCTCCTTGCTTATAAATTGTTAATTCTCGTACAGTTTCCAAGAACTGCCAAAACTTCTCATTACCATCTTCTGCAATAAATTCACTGTTTAAAAATAAAAACGAATTGTCCATAGGTTGACATTGTTCAAAGACACATCATAGCAAAAATCTTCAGTTGTTTCCAAGTAACAACAAAAACAAAAAAAAAACAGCTATAAGCATTAAATATGCAGTGTTCATCTAACATCTCTGCAGAGTAACGCACTGAATACTGGTATATTTTGGGCAATTTTTGAACAAAATACTACCAATCTGAACTTAACAGAGTTGTAAAGCAATGAGACTACTAACAAACACAAGAAATTTTTCACTTTATTTTTTTCCATATGCATACCAAGAGACTTGTATATAAAACCAGTTGAGAACACAAACTTTATTAAATAGCAGCTAAATATACAACTAAGAACACAGTGCCGGGTTACACTTTTAACAGAATCACAGGCTTGTACCAACAACAAAGTGTACTTGGACAGGCAGGGGAGGTCCCAACCTCTGGAACACTTTCAAAGAGAGGTTCTTCATTATAACCATAAGTTGACAGGTTTCCTTTGCTCAGAATAAAGCTCTTACATCTACTGGTAGCACTTTTAAGACTTTTCTTAAGGCAACATCAGGCACTTTTTCCCTCACCCTTCATTTCTCCCTAAAAGATCAGCTTGCTCCCAGGAGGGCATTGTTTCCCCATCTTTACTTTGGAACTCTGCCACTCCTTTGATCACAGGAGCTTGCTGCTCCCCCTTCGTGGGAGCCCTCCACGCAGCAGCAAGCATGCTGACATTAAAAAGCATAGAGATGTGCAAACAGAACTGGCTGAGGAGCTCCAGATGGGCAACAGTGGGCAGCACCTCCACACTGTGTTTTGCATTTATGATTACAAGCTAACAGCATGCTTTTATACAATGTTTTACGTGTCTTCACGAACGTCTTTAGGCATCATTCATGAGAGGAAGGGGGATGGGAAGAAGACACTTGGAGCACAGACAGGAGCGGTGTGACCTGGTGCCCACTGCCAAGCCCAGGAGCAGCTCAGTGCCAGAACAGCCGCAGGAAGCACGCTGCAGACGGGAAGGGCCGCCAGCGGCACCTTACTTCCGGAGAACAGCCAATCCCCCACCGCTGCGGCCGCCCCTCTCCGGGAGCCCCGTCCCCCCACCCCTGGGAGCCTCACCCGGCCGCGCCCTGAGCAGAGCGGAGCCCCCGCCACCCCGGGCGGCGCCCGCCGCGCCCCCTCCCCGGCTCAACGGCCCCGCGCGGCGGCCGAGGAAGGCAGCAGGGGCTGCACGCACCTCGCCTCCAGCAGCAGCGGGGTCGCCGGCCACTTCGCCGCCAGCCGGGCCGTCACGGCCGGGGAGGAGGCTGGAGCCGCGCGGCAGGGGCACGGCCGCGCCCGCAGGAGCAGCAGGAGGGCGAGCAGCAGCGGGGCGGCGGCAGCCATGAGGACGCGTGGGCAGCTCTCAGGAAATCACTGCTCCGCGCACCCCCGCACCGCCCGCTCGGCGCCCCGCCCACGCAGCCCGCGCCGCGGCTCCATTGGCTGCCCTGTCCGTTGCTATCAGGCTATTGGCCAGACTAGAGGCCAATCACGGACTGACGCCAAATAAATGGCGGGTTGCCATAGTCGCGCACTGACACGCGGCGCCGGGACGTGGGCGCATGCGGGGCTGGCGGGCTGGCGACTCGTGGCGTGGGGAGGGTGCTGCTAGGGCTGCGCACGCGCAGAGGAGTGGAGGTAACTGTGTCTGTGAGGCGGGAGCGTGCTTCCCTCAGCGGCGGGACGGTGGCCCCGTGCGGTGGCTGTTGCCCCTGTCTGATGCTTCTGGGGCTCTGCCGTCACCTCTGAGGCAGCGTTGTCCTGGAGCCGGAGCAGCAGCTGCTTTCCGGGATGCTCCCCAGCTGTCCAGTGCGTGCTTCTGGCTCCGAACGGGGTGTGCTCCCTCGGCCATCACCGGCATTGAAGGAGCTGAGAACTTGGTGTCAGGAGCTTCGTGTCGAGAATGTCTGCTTTTTACGTGCTTTTCAGGCTCCTGGACTCCAATTTCTTCCTTTACCTGGTTTGGAAATGTCTCTAATTGGTTTTCCTGCAAGTTTCGCCCCGCTCCGCAGCGAGGTGGGAGGAGCTGGTGCGGCTGCTGGCGAAGCAGGGCCATGCTGTGCGGCCCCCGCCAACGCCCACGTCACACAGCACTGGGAACAGCTCCAGTGTAAGGCAGCTGCTTTGAGTAACCTCACGACACCAGTAGTGAAGCCTTCATGTGCCCCTGGGAAATATATACAGGGCTGTTTCTATGGGTTCTGTGTGTAAGGCCAGTAGTAACAAAACCCCGTGTCTTTTACATGGAGGAAGACTCTGGTATGCTGTGTGAGTGGCTTTCTTATTTACACTGACAGGGATGACATGGAAGGAGTTGTATATGGATGAACAGCTTGTGCCTCCTGTGTTTGGGTTAATAAACTGCGGATGCAGATGAACTGGCAGCCAAAGAAAGTAAAACCACAGGTGATGAACTGCCAGAAGACATTTCCATTGCTTCATAGCAGAGTTCAAAATACATTTGGTGGGCTTGGTAGAACCCGTGTTACAATTGCACAGGATAATTACAGCTGTTTTGTATAGACCAACAGTCAGAAAGAAAATCCCAAACCCACAAGCCTTTTGTGGTCAGAGGAGTTACTGACCAGTGTCCAGTCTTCATTCCAAACTGAAATTTACTAAGAATGTTTCCTATGTATGGACATTAACTGAGCATTTTTCATACTGTAGGAGATAAGAATTACCTTGCATTGCTTAGCATGAGGAAAACGTATAAGGCCTGATAGTGATGGGGAATTAATCATAAGAATTTAGAGGATCTTTGTGGGAGATGAGTTAAGATTTTCAAAAGGGAACAGAAACAGGGCTGGGTAAAGCCCACCTGTGCTCCAGTACAGAACTTAACAACATGAGCTGCTTGTGAGGCCGTGTAGTCCTGAGGCTATGGGCCTCCTCCCCTGTAAAGCCCTAGGCCAAAGTTGGGTGAAAATCCAACCCTCTGCTAGAATAGAAGAAAGGAAAGAGTAGTAAATAGGTAACTTTTCAAGAATCTACTGACAGTGGAGAATGAACAGGACATTCCAAAGACAGCACCACAGAGCAGAGCAAGGAAGATGGACTGACCAACTCATGACCTTTGATTGGAGAGGGGCCTCAAGAGGGGGGTGCCTGGGAAGGGTCAACAGGGGAAACAGGTCTGTGAGAAAGTCTGGTCACCTGTCATGAGATAATGGTGAGATAATGATTGAGAGGGTGTATATATATGTGTGTGTGGAAGATGTGAGTTTGGGGCTCTACCCCACGTGATGGGAGCGCGGTATTTACTGTTAAATAAAGCAAGAACCTAAAGTACCCATTTGACTCTGCAACAGTTTTTAATACATCTGCATGTAGTGGTGTGTTTGGATGCATCTGCCTTACCCTGATCTATCAATTACTGTTCTATATAAAGTAGCTGTATTACATTTTCTTCTATATTGATATTGAAGAGGCTGCTGTTGCTGCTTAACTGTGAATTCTTAATGTTGTATTTCTTTCATACAATTTATTACTTTCCATGCAAGAAGAAAGATTTGTTGCCATTAGTTATGGAAATACAGCTACCTTTGAATTCAGTGGCAAGATAAAGTGGTAGCTCTGAATCAATGGTCAGATAATTAGTCTCTGCTGAACTATAGAAAATCATTGGTCGAGTTTTTGTCTTGAGGAAAGATCCTTTCCACTTAAATTCGGAGATCTCCATTAGACACAAAGAATCTCCTTCCCAACACATCTCTCTCTCCAATTTAGGATTACTGTTGTTTTAGGTGCCTAAAATTTAGGATTATAGATCAGATAACTTCAGCTATCTCGTCCAACCTCCTGCTCAGAGCAGGTTGCTGAGGTCTTTGTCCACCTCCAAGGATAGCAGCTGCACCTCTCTGGGCAGCCTGACCCACTGTTTAAGATGCTGTTCTAACTGCTCTTCAGAAATAAGTATGGCTTTTGTAACAGAGCATCACCTTCCTTATAAAGGGAGTACTTGTATTTATCCATCTATTTCCTGACATTTATATTCATCTTCTCTTTCCTTTGGTACCTTAACTCCATTCTAGCCAATGTATGCTTTTCCAAAATCTATTTATTTATATCTGTGCAGAAGCAGATTTTAATCTTTCAAGCAGTGTGCAAACCTAGAAGATGGAGAGCAGGCTTAATCTTCATTTCTACAGCAGAGATTTATGTAATTAAGTATTTCAAATAACAGCCTTAGATATTCCTGTACATACACTCCATATGTATGAGAAAAATCCTCAATTCTCTGAAACCATTTTTCAGCAGAACAGAAAAACAATTACAGCAAAACTTTATAATTATTCATCTCACAGCTGTGTAAATAAGAATTGATTATCGTAGCTGTTTCAGTGTGAATAGAGGAAGTGATTAATGAGGGTTTCTCGGTAAGATGCAAATGTTTTATGGTATAAGTCATACTGAGCTATGTCTATTTAATGGAAATAATAGCAATAAGTGAAGATAAGTTGAACACTGTCAATGTAATCAGTTAGCTGAAAATAAAACTTTTTTTTTTTTTTTACAGATTGAAAATTTTTGAGCTGAAGGGCTCCCTTTCTCCCTTGGAGGTAATACAGATGGCAAACACAAGTCAAATGATATTCCTGTTATCCAGTTATTGATAGCTTTCTGGGCAGTGACTGCTGGCGTCCTTTGCTGCAGGGTTGAATGCCCATCTCCTCAGAACCTATCAGTGTCATTCTCGTCATGAATGGAGCAGGACTTTGAGATGTTGCCCTAAAGAGATTGAGTATGACTTTTAAGTAGTGAATCGGTTTTCATCCATTACGCTGGAAATGAAGATTAACCTGAATTACAAGATTAGCGTATGTCTATATAGTGGAATCATGCAATAAACAACGCAAAACTTATTTTATAGTCTGTTAGCTCTTCTTTTTGATTTGTGGAGAAGAGCAAGTGGAAAAAAAAGTTGATACAGAAGCAGCAAGCTTGATTTCAATCCGTTCAGTGGCAGCTCTCTGGCAATCAGAGTTTATGCTGCTTTGCTGTAAGCCAGTCATGTCCAGCCCGGGGAGTCCCCCCGCCGCTGAGCAACAACCAAAGATTGGTGTACAATGGCACTGAGTGAGCTGCAGCTGGGACATGGGGGGTGCAGGGCAGTGCTAACTCTGCCTCTCACCTCACCATATGCACTCGGTTGCATCGAAGCCCACATGCATTACACGTGGCATGTGCTTGTGCTGCTGCTTGAGTAAAACGCAGTGACTGCCCATAGTAATATTTCAGCCTACGTAATGGTGTCTCAAAAGGAAACAGAGCCCAAAGAAGGAAAAATGGTGAGTGAAGGAAGGGCGTTCAACGAAAAATGGGCAGATGAGTGCTTTTTTTTTTGTCAGGACAAATAAAGCAGCACCATGCTTAATTTGTAAGGAAATCGTGTCAGTTTTCAAAGATTATGATGTGAAAAGAAATTATATGCAAAAAAATGCTGCCACATTCAATGCATATCAAGTAATGCTTCGTTAAGGCAAAATAGTGGAACTGAAAATAAAGTCATCTCAACTAAACTTTTAAAAAGTTGAAACTCAGATTCTGTTGTAAAAGCTAGTTATGTGGTAGCAAATCTGATTGCAAAATAGTCAAAACCATTTATTGGTGCTGCGTAAGTCAAGGAATGTTTGGAAAGCATGGCAGATGTAATTTGTCCTGATTAAAAAAAAAAAAAAAAATACACAACATTTTTCTAAAATCAGCTTATCTCACCAAGCTATAGCTGGGAGAATTGAAGAAATAGGAAAAACTATTGAAAGAAATGTGGAGAGTAGAGCTGCTAATTTCAAATTTTATGCTTTGGTGATAGATGAAAGTACTGATGCTGCAGACACGGCTCAACTTGCTCTTTTAATTAGAGGTACTGATAATGAATACAATGGAAGAAATGGCTTCTTTGCCATTAAAAGACACAACTGCAACTCTTGATTTGTACAAAGCAGTACAAATAACATTAAAGCAATTTAACTTTTATCAGCATATTTGGTATTGCTGCTGATGGTGCCCCAGCAGTGGTAGATATTTTTACATCTTTTTAGAGGGAGTTATAGAGTTAATAGAAGATGGTGCAACTGCTATTGGCAACTCATGTTTGATGAAATATCACTGCATACGTCATACATCAAGAAAATGTATGTGCAAAAGCTTTAAAAAGGGATACTGTCATGCAAATTGTCATAAAAGCTGTGAATTTCATAAAGGCCAAGGGATTGACTCATCACCAATTCCGGGAGTTCCTTAAGAGTATAGATGCTGATTATGGGGACATCATTTACTTTTCTGAAGCCAGGTGGTTAAGCTGAGGTAAAATGTAAAAATATTTTATGATTTGCAAAATGAGATCAGACATCTTTGGAATCAAAAGGAAAATTTGTGCCAGAATTTGAAGATGAAAAATGGCTCACAAATTTAGCATTTTTGGTGGACCACTCATTTAAATGAGTTAAAGATGTGTCTTTAAGGTGAAAATCAACTGATCTGTGGTATGTTTCAAGCTGTGGCAACGTTCAAAACTTAGCTTAAACTATGGCAAGCTTAAGTTATGGCAAATAATTTCATGCATTTTGCTACTTTGGCTAAACACGGTCCTGTGAACAGCGAGAAATACACAGCCTTGCTTTCTGCTTTGATAAGGAGTTTGAGAATAGGTATCGAAATTTCCAAAAAAATCATCAATTTTTTGATATATTTGTGACTCCATGTTCAGTCAACATAAATACATTACCTGCAAATTTGCAAATGGAACAGACAGAGTTGCAGTCAGACATTCAACTAAAAGAAAAATTTGATTGTGTCTGTGTACTAGGCTTCTATAAGACCTATCTTAACACACAAATATCCCTCACTTTACAATCATACCTTATTCACTTCATCACTTTTTGGCTGAATGTACATTTGTGAACAACTGTTTTCAAGGATGAAGCACAGGAAATTCCTCAAAAATATTTCCTCAAAAATCTCTGATGAACACCTTTTAGAACTCACTAAGAATTGCAACCATTTCCATCAAACCAGACTTCGATGCTTTTTTTCCACAAAATCAAGGTCAAATGTCCCACTAGTTTTATGTTTCTGTTGCTCTCTTTTTTAGCGTTTTAATAAAAATATAGGAAAAAAAAAAAAAGCTTTGGTAGTTAGATACATTAACTATTTTATGTATTTTATATGCGGCCCAAGACCATTCCTCGTCACTCAGTGTGGCCCAGGCAACCCAAAAGGTTGGACACCCCTGGTTTAAAACTACCAGAACACCCAAATCGCAAATAAGTCTGCTCTGAGATATATCAACAAGGTTCCCCGTCAGTGAACATGATTCATAGACCATGGATACTCTTGAAGCCTTACTGTAGAGAGCTGTTAACCCCCATGGGTTTTATCTGGCTTAAAAAGTATTTTTAGAAGAGCCGATCTCTAAGAGCGTGGAATATATATATGAAAATTTGGAAACAATTCAGCCTTTCAGACTACTTACGGGTCCTATACAGTTTTCTCTTTGATTTCATACTCTCTCTGCCGATTTTGCAATTAGGTTGGTAAAGATGGTACATTTGGTACGGATTACTGCGCTGGTAGGAGTTGAAAGCACTTGGCCTACCGTCTTGCCTGCCCAAGGCCTCTGATAATCCTTCAGAGATACACTGTGTCTTGAATCTTGTTGCTTCATTAGAGACACAGTTTTTCTGTCTGCTTTCCAGAAATCCTTCAAGCCATTCAGCAGCTGCATCAGCCACTCAAATCACAGGTGGTAGAGGACCGATAAACCAGCCTGAAGTAGACCTTATTGGCAAAACTCATGCATGTTTGCCTGCAGCTTTCTGATTTTCTGAATACAATTATTTTCCTTTTTTAGGGTCTCTTCCCCAAAGCCTATGGACCCTTCTCCGCTGCCATCAGGGCTGCCCAGTGTGCATCAGGCTGGCCCTTCTCTGCCACCATTGGGGACTGGGCCAGCCCATGTGGGTTTGGCTGGCTGGGCCTTATACGTTGCCATCGGGAGCTGTGCCGGCCATTCTCCGTTGTTCATGAGAAGTACTTAAAATCAGTCAACATCAAGAAGCAAGCCTTCTCCGTGTTTCCCTTGCTTACCCCAGCTACTCAGTATTCTATTACTTCATGCAAATTAAGCCCTCTTTCATCCACTTCATGTTTTCCACATCTTTTTATTTATATGGGATATTGAGAGAATATTTACGTGGTCTACCTTACCCATCTGAATGTGTTTCTCTTACGTTTGTTATGTTGTAGATTGAGGTAGGCTGCTACTTTCCTCAGAAGCCAATTTCAATCGGTCATCAGTGGTTGGGGTGAGTGACAAAAGCACAGCCCCAGTTATTTTACTTCCTGATCTCTTTTTAAGTAAGGAGCGCAACTGCATGAGTTTCCTTGTCTTATTTACCCTGTAATTTGCAAGAGACTTTTTATGCACTCATTCTACACGCAGACCTTTGTGTATTAAGGGTTTTGTTGATATATTCTATATATGCAGTTGTACAGGCAGAACCTTGTAGTGCCCGTTATTTAACAAGATATTTGAATATTGCCATGCTTCCAAGTTGCACACCCATCTGCCTACCTGGGTACCATCCAAACCTCTTATTTTAGCATCAAAGCTGTCTTGCAAGCTTCAGCATAATTATTTTTGGGTGTAAGAGAGGATTCATGGAGGCAAAGGAGAAGCTGAGTGATTTAAAACTTGAGCTCAGGAGCATTACTTTGTCCACCAGAGCATTCTTAACCTGGAAATTTTATCTCTGAAAGAACCCACACCTTCCAGTCACAGAGGAGCACAGGTGTAAACACTAAATGGAATTGTAAAACATAAAAGTTACAACTTCTTATGATCCACCTCAGAACCATGAAGAAAATACCTCCTGGGCCAGCTAAGCCATCTTCCTGGTGGGCCTATGCCAACCTCATGAAGTTCAACAAAGCCAAGTGCAAGGTCCTGCACCTGGGTCGGAGCAATCCCAAGTACACATACAGGCTGGGCGGAGAATGGCTTGAGAGTAGCCCTGAGGAGAGGGACTTGGGGGTGTGTGTTGATGAGAAACTCAACATGAGCCGGCAGTGTGCGCTTGCAGCCCAGAAGGCCAACCGCATCCTGGGCTGCATCAAGAGAAGCGTGGCCAGCAGGTCGAGGGAGGTGATTCTGCCCCTCTACTCTGCTCTCGTGAGACCTCACCTGGAGTCTTGTGTCCAGTTCTGGGGCCCCCAACACAAGAAGGATGTGGAGCTGTTGGAGCGGGTCCAGAGGAGGGCCACGAGGATGATCAGAGGGCTGGAGCACCTCCCCTACGAGGACAGGCTGAGAGAGTTGGGACTCTTCAGCCTGGAGAAGAGAAGGCTGCAGGGGGACCTGATAGCAGCCTTCCAGTACCTGAAGGGGCCTACAGGAAAGCTGGGGAGGGGCTTTTTACAAGGATAGATAATGACAGGACAAGGGGTAATGGTTATAAACTGGAAGAGGGTAGATTTAGACTGGATATAAGGAAGAAATTCTTCACTGTGAGGGTGGTGAGACACTGGAACAGGTTGCCCAGAGAAGTCGTTGATGCTCCCTCCCTGGAAGTATTCAAAGCCAGGCTGGATGGGGCTTTGGGCAACCTGGTCTAGTGGGAGGTGTCCTTGCCCATGGCAGGGGAGTTGGAACAAGATGATCTCTAAGGTCCCTTCCAACCTGAACCATTCTATGATTCTATGATTCCTATGGATCTCTTGGTATGTTTCTAGTGCTTGGTGGGCAACAGTAAATTTTGGGAATGCAGCTTTTTGTGGATACGCCAGCTCAAGTGTGTGAGCAATGGTGCTGTTCTGTTGTGCCAGCTGGACAGCTTGGGTGTGCTGGTTTCTGAGCCATGCTGACTCACCTGGGCAACTGACTGTACCGATGCTTTAATGATATGCTTTTGTTTGTCCAGTCTTTATCAATAAATTTGACAGGGATGCAGGTCTGTGTACTTCAACTGATTTCTGAAAACAGATGGTAGTGGACAACCTGCAGGCAATCTTATTGCAACAGTATACTAAAATAAGTAAAACTTATTTAAACTTAAGTAAACAGTATACTAAAATAAGTAAAACTGAGTAAGTTGATGTGGGACAAGCCTGGGACTTCTAGACAGCAAAAATATAGAATTCTATGAAGTATCTGAAAGCTTGAGTGAAGTAGCAGACACTGCAGGTGGATCTTAGAAGTCTGGCACGTATTTATTTTTGTAGTGTTTTCAAATGTGGGGCAGGGATGATGTGTGTAAAAGATATAAACTGAAGCAGAATCAGTGAGTTTACTCACCTTGCACACATCATGCAATTCAAGGAGAAATTGTCATGACATCTTGTGCCTAAGAATAATGACCTAACTCCAAATAAAGTAAGAAAAATCAAGGACTGAGAGAAAGTTTTGTTTTAGTTTCAGGTTGATTTTTTTGAGATCCAGGTCAAAGACAGTATGAACAATTGGTAAAGTGTCAGTGTTTGATTTGTTACATGGATTTTCAATTTTTTTAAATAAGTTAGCTTCCTACTGAAAAATACCCCGAAAACTTAACACTTAATCTTGTATTCACCTTCTCCAACCCAACAATTCTTCAATGGTGTTAGATGGTCTGAAAATGATACACGGGTGATGCACCAGTTATACAAAAATTAGGTTAAAATGTACTGTAAGGCTATTAAATCACCATTGCTACTGATTCAAGCAATAGCCACACTCTGGTGTTTCAAATGTAGCTTGCCAAATGCAAATGTATGGGAGATTATAACTTCAGCAGGTAAAATTTGCTTTTGTACAAAAAAAAAAAATGTGGCTGGGGATCATTCTGAACACGTAGGAAAACAGCAACAGTAAAAATGACTTCAGTGTGATGGTTCAGGTGCATTTACTGGAAAAAAAAAAAGATATTTCCTGAAACAAAGGAGTTGCATTTGTAGTACCTATGAATCAAAAGATGCTGCTGCTATGTGTGAGGTGTACGAAGAGGTATATCAGTGATATTTCCTTTTAAGTCAGCTTGGTAACCTGAGCACTAAATCGTTGCCAGAAGGAAGTGTATAAGAAAACAAAGTTGGAAAGTCAGAGCTGTATTTTAAAAAATAATGCCTACAATATACTTAGGTAATTTAATACTATGAAGTATTAGGTAATATGGATTTTGCATTGTATGTGGAACACTCGGGCCCTGGCACAGCTCCCCAGGGCACTGGTCACGGCCCCAAAGCTGCTGGAGTTCAAGCAGCATTTGGACAATGCTCTCAGACATAGGGTTTGATTTTGGGTGGTCCTGTGTGGAGCTAGGAGTTGGACTCCGTGACCCTTGTAGGTCCCTTCCAACTGGGGATATATTATGATTAGCCAATGGGTCCTCAACCCATTGACATGCTCACAGAGAGGTAACCTCCGCAGTAACTCCCTGTTCCCAGCTCTCCTGCAGTGACACGGGGACACTCTGCCTTTCAGGAGGCTCTGTCACTCCCGACTGGCCAAGGCACTGCGCAGCCTGTGGTAGCTTGGAAGTTGATCCTGCTCTGTGCACAGGTAGAACAACATGACCTCCAGCACACACTTCCAACCTGTGTTAGTCTGTGACTCTTAGTTTATTTTAATTAAAGCCTTGTGTAACTAAAGTGAAACAGAACAAGTCATACTGCCTTATTATGTGAAGTGCAATGGATTTGTTTCCAGTGGAACAAATTCCAGTGCTGCTTTCAGGATTTTGCTCTGTCCCTTTTCCTCGGTCTTTCATTTTGGTAACAGTAGCAAACTAGTAGAGAGGTTTCTCCTCTGTTAGGGCTCATTTCAGCTCACTTTCCAAATCAGAAGAAGAATACATATGGACAAGTCGTCTAAACCCATTCCAATAACTTACACTGAATGTATTTAGAGGGAACATAGAAGTATTACTTTTCAATAATGTAAATTAATATTTTATGTCCTTTTCAATTTATCTGAGTATATAAAATTTTCAATTTTTATGATTTATACACGAAGCTAATTACAATCCACTGTCAAGACAGCTTTAAAAATCAATGTAAAAAATAACAGTTACACATAAATGAAAGAGAAGCAAAAAGCGCAGCCACAAGCTATTACACATATAATGAAAATGGATTTATTGCTCAAGTCTCTTATTACCTTCTATTATTAAACCATTAAGAAGGTCCCTTAAGTTTAATCCAAACTGGAAAAGACACATTTGTGTGCACATATAGATGATATTCCAGACAAATATGTATTAAATGAACATTGTGAGAATTAAAACTCTGAAAAGAAAAAAAAATTATTCCTACATCTCTGACATTAGTATGATGTATCCATCAATAAATTATAAAATATGTATTTTAAGTTCATAAAATACAGGAAAGTCAGAAAATACAGGGTTTTTTTTAGCACTGGAACGTGCACATATAAATTAAATCCTAGATTTGTAGTTATCTGGCATATTTCTTTGGTTCAAATGGCGCTAGCCACTCAAAAATCCAAACAAGCACAGTCTCAGTGAAATAACTGGTCAAGAAGCACGACTGCAAAGTTCTGGTTTATGGAGCTGTGCATGGAGAGATTCAAATATGCAGATTTCTGGAGCTTTGCACCTGCGTATTGAAGTGATTGCACATAATTAGCAAGGTGATTATGAAATATGTTTCCACATACCGCATATAATTAGACGTACAGAAACACACTACATTTAGAATATTTTAATGTAGATAAACTTTGAGGGCAAAAATGAGGTGTTATTAACAAAATGCAAATTGTTTAACCTCTAATGTGCTAGCTTCTGCTTCTCCTGTATCTTTCTGTTGGCAAAAGGGTTCCCAGACGTGCAAGCTTACTGCAGCTTGAGGTAGGAGCCAGTGGGATGGGTTCTGCAGGCTCTTTCACCCATTACCTTGCTGCTGGAGCAGTCATGCAGTTTCAGACTGTGAGATACGAAAAATTATATTTATCCCGCAGTTTGTGATAAAGCTAGGTTTCATACTGGAGTTACTTGGCTTTATTTCTGTTTTTCAGTATTACTTGATCATGACTTCCTAGACTAACTGCAGTTAAATCAGACATATGCTGCCTGTACTGGTTATTTACAGCTAATTATCAGCTAATCTGCTGTTAATACTATAATTCTGATAGCTATCTCTGACACTAAACGTAAACAATTTATTATAATAGGCCGATATACTTTGGCCTTCTGAAAGGATTAAGGTTAAATTAAGGTTTAATTAAGGTCTGCTGTGGGTCTACTAAGGAATGAAAAATGAAATCTTGCCTGCTGGCAGTCCCAACAAAATTTTCCAAAGGAGTCTTTCTAAAATTCCTTCCCAAGAAAGTGTAAGCTCCCATCTTCTCCACATTTTTGCTATAAGCCTGTGGTCCTCAAAAACTTTCTTAAAGGAATGCAATTCTAAAATCTCTGGACAGCTTTTATCTCACTATTTCTTAGCAGTTGGGGAAGGAGTTGATAATTACGTTAAAGATATCTGTATTTAAATAAAATGGCACGTGTATTTTTATATCATAATCATAAACATAAGTTTAAAATGTTTCATTGCCTGCTAGTTCTCAGTTATTCGAGCACTTATCCATGGACAAGTGTGCAGGGCTGGTAATTGCTTAATAGATCAAATTCTGGTATTTCACCCACCATTAGGAATCTGCAGCCTTCGATGTGACTCTACTGCTGTCAGATACTTCTGTCTTCTCCTACCAGCGTATTTCATACTGTTCTGTCTTTTGCTTTTGCCAGAAAATGATGTGCAGTGTGTTACTAGTTTGTATGTACATGCATCGCCTCACTGAAACATTTCAGGTGCCCAGAGACCCCTGGTCCAAACCATCTTCTTTGACCAACCTGTATTTTGATCTCCTGTGCTCCCTTGACTCTTTGCCATTTTTAATCTGAAATAACACTTGAACAGTCTTCACGTCAACTCTCCCTCTAAATCTACATTTTCATCTCTAACCTGTCTGCGTTGAACAATTTTTCTTCCCTCCAGTATTTTTCACCTAGTCGTTGCTCTGTCTCAGACAGACTCCAAGGCCAGCAGATCCTTCTGTGTATTAAGAGCTGGAGGAACAATTCATATATTTACATTTCCTGCCACAATTTGCTGCTGTAGGTTAAAATTCGCAGTTCTTCTTGTAACTATGCTTCCCAGCATACTGAATCTAAGATCATAAAATGCAGTAAATTAGTGCTGGAAGCAGATGTCTCAGATCAAGGCTTCATACTGAGTAGGAGTATCTAACCTGCCATTTATTGTACAAATAACTTTTCTGCACTGTACGTTTTCTCGGTTGATCAGATTTGAGGTAATGGGAAATTCCACTGCAGCCCCAGCTGTGAGGTAATCTCTTCATAATGAAACTTGAGTTCCTCTCAAGAATCTTGTGAGTCCAGCTGAACTACTGATAGGAGCAGTACTTCAGTGACGTTGGTAGGACAAACTAGAGAATTGCATATTACCATTCCTACATTTTATGAAAGCATGCACATAACAGCAACAAAATTAAATTTTTATGTTAAGGAAGAATCACTGATCACATGCCTTTAAGTTATTAGAATGAACCCAGAAGAAAAATGAAATTATTCGGAAAAAGCTTCCTTTATGTGTACTTTACAAAGACTGTGCAGCTCTTCTGTGAATCTGTTTCTCTGGTAGAACACTGAGAAGTGTCTCAAGAAAAAAAAACATTCTAAGAGAATATGTCTATATCTTGCTTACTTCTTGGAAGCTGTCTGTATTCTAAAATACTTCTTCATGGAGAAGCGCTGTTGAAACAATGCTTCCACCAAAAGGGTACAGTTTGCAGAGTTTTATTGATGAGGAAGCAAATCAGTTGAAAGAGATACCGAAGAGAAAACAGCAAAGTGGTATTCCGGCTGGACCGAAGTGGTACTACTAAGTCAGATGCTTATGGAACTAGAGGTGAATGAGTTAAAAAAATAAAAATAAAGAACTCCAAAAAATTAAGGACTCCAAGCAAGAGGTGGAGTCCTTCTCAGAAAGGACTGAATTGGTCTAAAAACAACTCGTGGAGCAGCACATAAACAATTTGTGGTTTGTGTGTTCAAGCTGCTAAGTATCCAGGTCAGCTTGCTGAAATTAATCCAAGAAAGATCTAGTAAGACGTGGCAACCTAGAAAGTGATAATGGTTCAGAACTTGCTGTGATTTTCATAGAGTATTGGAGGTCAGTTATAAAAGAAAGGTTCAGACTTGCAGACAGCTGTGAAGCCCAGATAGAGGTTCTCAAAGTTGAGCCTGACCTACCATTTGCAATACTTCTCTCCATTTTCCATCTATATCCCACAAAGATCAGATGAAAGAGATGAAAGGGTCTGAGATCAAATACTACAGAAATCACTTTTTTCCATCTTGGAAAGGAAGACTTCCTGGAAGAGTTTTTGCGGTTGCTATTGGAGCTTTTTTGTTGTTTTTGTTAGTTTGTTTATTTTTAAAATTACATCCCACAGGCTAAAAGGTGGACAAAAAAAGGTTAAGTCACGTGGATCAATTCTAATATTACTTCAGATTTATTTCTTAGTGGACACTAAAGTTTTAAACTTCCTACAAAGCTGGGATTAGGATCAAGTCAGACTGCAGTTATCCATAGTACATGTAAAAGTCAATCCTGAAGAAAAAGACAAAGTATGCCCTGAAAAACTTTGCAGACTTTAGTAATTTGTCTTCTAGACATAGAGCGATGGTAGGATAAATTCTGTTTGATAGGGATGGACAGATTAAGATCACCTGAAAGAAAGCGGAAGGTTTTTGTGTGGTAGTAGGAGGAATAAATATTGCTATGCTGCGTGTCACCAGGTGGCAGTGTTACACAGTCTTGCAACTCCTATACTGCATGAGAAGTTGTGGGATTTTGGAAGGAATACTGATAGAGATCTTAGTTTTTGTTAGGCAGAAGGAAGTTTCAGAAGAGACAAGTCCTTCTCTGCACTGATTTCCTGGATCAGAGTCAGTTCTTGGGATGAATTTACAATCTGGGGACTGGGACATAGACTTGAGCATCAGAGTCTTTAAACAAGAGAATGTATTGGATGCTGTCTGGCTGCTCTTTACTGGGAAAAACAAAAGACCATATGCAAATATAGTAGTGTCCTTCACATGATTGACAGTGACTGAGTCTGTAGCACTTCTACTTATACCTGAATCTGGAAAAATACATTTAAGTGGATGTGGTACAGATTAGATGCCTTTGGTCTCTAATAGTCCACAAAAGCTGCTCTGTAGTCTGGAGTTTGCATCATAAGCCTTGCAGGGTTCAGTGGGCTGAAGACTGCAAGGAATCTGTGCAAGCAGGTCTAGACTTCTCTCTGCATGCAACAGAAGTGGCTGCGCAATTTGCTGTCTCCTTCTTGCTAACTGCTGTCTTTTGTTGCAGATTTCAGTTGCGATAAAGAGCATACACAAATGACCCTATGTTTAGGTGTTGGGGGGATTACAAAAAACACCCTGCATGTCATACTCTTTGCCTTCTCCCCTTGCTGCAGGACCAATATTTGCTGCTGGTCATTTGATAGTGTACTTACTGAAGAAGCTTCCCTCTCACCAACTCTCATCTGGCTGTATTGTGAAGCTGCACACATCTTCTTGAACAGCAACATCAGCCAGAGGCTGTTATTTGGCTAATTTGCGGTCAGTGGTCACACTTCACATCATTCTTGCTACAATTTTGAGTGCAGCTGGATACTAACAAGGCTCACCATTGCTCGTCCCTGGTGGCCATCCTGTTCTGTAGGCAGTGAACTCCAGTAAGCCCCATACATGGGCTACACAGAGATTTTCTTTGCTAGCAAACATACTGGAACTTCAACTTGAGTTTTGTAATGCTTGGCTATACTGCAGTGCAAAAGGCAAGAGAGAACAGTTTTTCCTTCCTTAAGTTATGAACTGCAGATGCTCTGGTGGTGTAGTGTACATTAAATTAAACATGCTCAGGATCTGTCTTGGATACTGCTGTCAGCGAGTGAGTGCTGGTTGAAAACGTTTTCTGGAGTGGTTTGACTCCCAAAATATGTCCGGGGTTGTTTAACAGAAAGCTTGACACGTGCCAAAACCTGGTTAGAGCATTTTCCTATTGTTTACTCTGCTAGATGACCAGATAGCAATGCCCAGGAAGGATCACAAGTGCTGTTTCATGTGCTGGTACAGATGCCCACTGTGAATCTAGGGATGAGCTGTAGTGGTGCAAGAGCAAAAGATGACCAAGTCTACTTAGTAGATAGGAGGTCTACCTATATGCAGCAAAGCTTTGGCATTAATCTAAAAGATTTAGCTTAAAGTTTTCAGAAGTGTTCCTTTTTGGGAGGAAACTTTCTTCCCAACAACTGTAACTATATATATATATATATATATTTCTTTGAGCTGTTAAATGGTTTTCTTTAGAAGAGAAATGAGTAGAATGCTGGGTGTTCCAGTTGTCCTAGGTTGGTACCTTACTTGTGGAATTACCAATATTCTAAGCAGAAGACAGCTGATAATTTCCCTCAGGAGGAAAACAAGCATCAGTGTGTAAAGCAGCGTGACTTGCAGGTGTGATTTCGTATGTACTGGCACATATGAAACATTCTGTGAAACATTTCGGACTATGAAGCATTAGCATAGTATAGGTATGAAAGGAACAGTGAACTGATACTATGCCACACCTAGGACAGTGCATGAAAATACCCTTGGTGGCTGAAGAACAAATTTTAACACTTTTTTTGCATTATTGTCTCTGCTAGACTGAAAACTTTGCTTCTGTGATGCCTATGTGCCAACTTAAGGTAGTAAAAGGGGGCCATAAGTTTAAGGAATTTGTTACCTATGGAAAAAGAACGGCAAGCAGAGAAGTGAAAATTAAGCCATGTTGTAACGAATTGTAAGAATTGCAAGACGGTGGACCAGCAGCAGTATAATGCATAGATTACTTTAGAAGGAGGAATAAAGGATTCAGTGTGCCATTGAAATAGAAGGTTCAGTAACTGCAAATACGAAAATTTAATCTGACAAAAGATAAGGGAGGTTTATACCATAAACCTTGCAACAAATTAATCCCAAAGAGATGACTGGAGTTAGCATGAGTCTATTAATTTAGCTATTATGGCTTTGCATCCGTGTGACAAGGGAGACACCTGGGACGTGCCACACAGGGAAAAATTGGTTTATGGGAAATCTCAATAGGCTGCAAGTGTTGAAACAGCTCAGGTCAAGTGGTGATAAATAATTTAAAGAAACCAATCTGACAGAAGTGTCACTTCAATTTTCCATTAACGGATCTATTAGATTTTAACCTTTTCAGGCAGGTAATTGCTGGATGAAATCACACTTTTGTACCTTTGCTTCATAATATGATTTGCTTACTCATGCATTTTGCACAAACTTTGGCGTTGGCGCTGACAGTGTTTCACAGGCCTGTTGGTTCGGATGAGCAAGTGTTATATTGACTTTTAAAATAAATGGTAAGCATGCCAATTTTTATTTTTAGCAACTCAGAAAACCTGTTGTGTGTTACCTGGGAAGTGCTGAGCAGAAGGGACACACCGTGTTGGAATTTAATGAAATGTTGTGTGTGTATTTTCACATGTCAGCGCTTCTCCGGCAGAAATGACACGTAGAGCTCCTGTGCTGCTTTTAACAGGTGAACGTTACTCTACCTGAAATCACTGTGAGGAACAGATCATCTCAGGATTATTTTATCTGAATACTTGGGGAGCTCTGAGCTGTACTCTGACAGTATAGGATCTCAGAGAATTGTTTTGTGAGAAATAAGAGAATCCGAGATCTTAACTGTAATTGTTTTATTTCGAAATCCGTGGAAACTTCAGTCGTTTTGTAAGAGTACCTCAAAACTAGCTTGAAAGCAACTTGGGATTTTTTTCCTTGTAGTTAAACTCTCATTGGAGACTTACAGACAAGTTATATTTTAAAGGGAAAAATGTTGGGACTGTACAGTGTTTGCAGTTTTTAGGGCTTCATTTTGAACCCAACCATATTTGAATTAAATCAATGGAAACACAACTAGGTTCAAAATGACTTGTCACTGCTTCATCGTGGCCGATGAGCTACAGCCACTGACAGAACCTCTCTAATTTTATTGAAGTTTAATCCCACGGGGCCTTGCACTGTAACACACGCCTCTCTAAGGAGAACACAAAATGCTATCAGATAGAAACACTGCGCTGTCTTTGTGGGGATAATGCCACGTGGGTGCCTGCTGGAGACCCTGGCTGCTCCTCAGGCTGGAGCAGCTGTCGGTGGAGCTGCCGGTGCGCTGCGCGGCGTGACTGGGCGGTGCTTGGATGGACTGCGGCCTGCAGCTCTGTCAAGTGTGGTCGGCAAAACATCATTAGGAATATTAAAATTCATAAGTGAAAGGCTGTCTCCAAGAGATGCATAAGCACATTCATTCATGTGTGCTTTCTGCCAGTTTCGGAAATATGACAGGTTTTTAAAAGTCAAATTTTTCATCTAAGCCTAATTATAAATACTCCTAGTTCTCCTGTAGATCCTTTCTGTCCAATAAAATTTACGTGTACACATTGATTTTTGCCAATCTTCACAAATCAAGAGCTGTCTTATGCAGGTTTAAATAAATAAGAATTTTAAATGTAACTGTAATTCACAGTTTCTCTGTTTACCTTTGATCTCCTTTTCATGGAGATGGAGGTACTGTGTGACCAATCTGGGATTTAATGAGAGAATCTTAAGTAGCAGTAGCATTTCTGTATCTTACTGAAAGCACTATGATAGATACTTCGATCCAAATCCGCTAGCAGTGCTTTTGTTCCAAGCACAAAATGACCAACACAACCATACCACAGCTGTTTGTTGTAGAAACAACATGACATTTAACGTTGCTTCTTGGTTTTGGTGTTCACTTGTTAGGTAATGAATAGGCTAAAGGTGAGAACAAAGCGCTTCTGTATCTTGTGTTTGTAAATACTCAGCTATCTGTGGGAGAGGCTTCCTGTCACCCAGTAAGAGAGAAGGGCCACCTCCTGATGTCCCTGCTCAGGAGTCTGCGGTTGCACAGGGGTCACCTTCACCAGACAATCCGTGAAATTGCACTGAAGACAAGAGTGCATCCTTCTTGATGTCTTGGCAAGCCCAAGGGCTGGCCACTCTCAGCCTGCTCTCCGCTTCATACCCAAACAGTGCTGGGGGATCCTGGCAGTGGTGTGCGGTGTGTTCGTACGGTTGGAGTTCGGTGATGGATGCCATTGCTCCTGCAGTACCAACTTTCCAAACATCCCTTTAGCTCGACCATTTCTGGTACTTTATAAAAAGCTAGGAGACAACATAGTATACTGGTATTAGTCTTGTTTTGTCTTGTTTGTGGGTTACGAGTAAGTTAGGGAAAACATTCAGAAACCTTACTTTGAAAATGCTGACACTGTGGAATGCAAATGCCCAAACACTGACCGATGATGTCGACTCGTGACAGCTCGTGCTGTTGTACTGTAATGAACATAAGAAATTATGCTCAGAATATATAAAGTTATGTGCAATTATTCCATTATTCAGCTTGATTTTCTTTTCTAGCTCCCATTTTTCTAATTGTTGTTACTCAGATGTTTGGCCTGCTGCACCAAGGTCCACCCAAGGTCCTCATACAATGTACAAAACCCAGAAATGCGACTAGAAAGAGATTAGATAAAAGGATTGGATAATATAATCATTTATTTCCCATCTTTGAAGCCTGTATTAGATCTGTCATTTCATCTGGAAAGTTTTAAGATGAGAATTTGTATGGGGGCTGCTCCGAAAGTAATGCCTGCCATTTTATTGCGTTGGCCCATGACATCAGAGGCGGGTGTTGGTGGGATGGCAGTAAAGGTTGATCCTTCCCACCAATATCCTGTTCCATCTTATTGCTGTGTGACAGATGGCAGCAGAGGGGCACTCTGATACAATGGCGTCTGACATGGAAGGGCAGATGGAGCAAGGGAGTGGAACTGAATTCCTCCACACAGACAAATGGCACCCACTGATGTTCATCGATGCTTCCTGAATGGAGACCAAGCAGTGGATGTGAGCACTGTGAGGGTGCATTTCAGCAGCAGTGACAGCAACAGTGGTCACCTCTGCTGCTGCAGATTGTTACGAGCACGGCATGCAGGCTCTCATTCCTGGCTGGTGAAAATGCAGAGCTAATGGTGGGGACTGTGTTGAAAAAGAGTTTTGTAGCTGCGGATTTGCTCTGTCAAATAGTGTTGTGCTCTTTGTTGTAGAAAGAAACAGGAGGCATTATATATTATTTCCTGCAATTTTTAATAGGAGCTGATGTTCTCCTTCAGGAGTCCCACCACTCCTGCTGCCCACACAGCACTCCTCCCCCTGAAATACCCGGGTCCAACATTTCCATAGTTTATAAAGGGGACATGGCTCCGGGAGGCTCCGTGCTGCTGCTCTGGGCCTTCCACAGGGGCAGCGCCTTCAGAGCCGGGCAGGAAAGTCGCGCTGGCACTGCCCGGTACCTAATTAATCCCTCAGTGAACACAGACGTGCCGCAGCTAATGGCTTCGGGCAGCACACAGCTGTGGCACGAGGCGCTCCGCATATTGACGCGTTATCTGCAGGAGCCGCGTGATTTCCGTGCGCGGGACGCCGCGTTTGTAACTGACATCACCACACGCGGAGCTCGCGGCACACAGAGCGGTGCTTTTGGCGAAACGCCACTCAGCCAGGCGTGAGGCGGGGCTGGCGGTTCTACTCAGTACCGGTCCGGCTGCCGCCGTTACAAGAAGCCGCCCAGCTCGAGGCCGGCGCAGCACCTCGCTCCCCGCTCACCTGGCGGAGCCCCTCATTGGCTGCCTTTCGCCCCGCCCTCGCTGTATCAGTGGCTGGCCCCGCCGCCCCCCCGTGCGCTATTGGTCTCCATCTGATACCTGGAGGGGAGAGAGGCGCGGCTCCCACCTCCCCCTCATTTCCTCGCCGACCGCTCTCATTGGCGGTAGACCCGGCGTGCCAGCCTGCCCATTGGCTGCTCCGGCGGCCGCTCGCTCCGATTGGCCGGCGGCTGGGCGGCGCCCCGCCCCCCGGGGGGCAGAGCGGTGCGTTCGGGCCGTAGAGTTGCCGGCTGAGCGGAGTCTGGAG
>WBMW01001716.1:1026735-1089378 GCA_013396635.1 Penelope pileata
CCTGCCACTGCCGCGCCGGGCAGAAGAAGTGTGCCTGCCACCGCCCGGGCGGCGACAAGGACACCTGGCTCTTCTCGCGCTTCTCCACCGGCTGGAGCTGCGGGCTGCACGCCGACTGGACCGAGCTCACCAGCTGCGTGCCTGCCGCCATGGAGCGCCGCGGCTGCGCCGGCAACCGCACCCTCAGGTCAGCGCGCGGTCGTTACGCGGGCGGGCGGGGGGGGCGTGAGGAGTGGGGGGAGCGCGCTGTCAAATAGAGCCCTAAAATACAGCCCAAAGGGCTCGCGGGGCCGCTGGCTGTGGGCGCTCCCCGGCCCGCTCGCCGCCTGCGGTGCGCCGCGAAGTTGTGTCCGCTTTCCGCGAGCGAACGCGGGGGAGCGGAGCTCTGCTACCCTGGAGAGGTCCGGCCGGGCTGAGCGCCGAGCGCTGCCGCGCTGCTCGCTGCTGCTCTGAGGGCCGGCAGCGGCCGTGGGCGTGCGGGAGCGTCCTCTCCCCACATTAACCCATTGTGCTGCCATCGGGTCTGGCAGAAACTCTTTTCTGGTTTCTCCTGGAACAACGGTCAGAGGGCAGTCCCGCTGGGCGCGGAACGGCGCTGGGCGATGCAGTGAGCTCCGAGCTCTGTTCTCGTTCATCCCCCCTTCAAGCCCGTTTTCCAGGCTCGTGTTAGATCCCTGGGTGATGGATCTCCATTGTAACACAGTAACAAATGGTTTCTCCTCAACTTTTACACTGTATCAATTGTAACTTCCACATACATAACATACTTCAGAAAAATCTTTCCTTCTTCTCGGAGCCGTATACCTTTCCAGAAAACACCATGCTCCTTCATTTCACTACCCACCTTAATTTAGAGCCTGCAGACTTCGTATTTTCAGTGGGACCCTTGCTCACACAGAGCTTTGAGTCTGGTCCTGTGGCAGCACCCACAGCCCGATGGCAGAGTTGGGCTCCTCAGGAAGACAGCTGGCTGTTGCTGCACAGCTTGAGGATGATAGGATGTGAGCAGTGCCCTCCCGTGCCACAAAGCAACACGCATCTGGCACGATTCCCGTCACAATAACTTCGTGCTGATTGCTGGGGACTTGGGCTGGGCTTGCAGGGCAAGCTAGGCATTGCTTGGGCAATTCGTACCATTTTATCTATTTATGTGTATGTATATATAAGTGGTCAGCTGGGGATAAAATACATGTTCTCATGTGCTAGTGGGAGAGAAATGCTGCAAATGTCTTCAAGGACAACATAATTTAGTGGTAACCCTACAGCTTCAGAGAATATTCAATAAACCAAGGAAGGGAGGACGAAGGGTAGTACTTACAGCAATGTCAGAAAACACGTAATTGGTCCCTTGCATCCTCTCTTTCTTTGTCTCGGAGAGTATTAGTGAGTAAATAACCGAGTGTTAAATTGAAGCGCAAAGATAGAAAACAGGCAGTAAAATTGAAGTAGCTCCTTTGATGTATTGAAATAGAAAACATGATGAAGTTAAGTCAGTTTAGGACTTGGAGTTGAACTGCAAGGCAGGTCATGAGAGTTATTCAGTGAACTGTTTGTAATTATTTTAACTGAAGAAAGAAGAACAGTGACATCAGGTATAGCTGAGTAGCGTTGATTCTTGTTGTTTCTTAGTGAGGGAATGCTTTGGTTAGTATGGTGCTGTGCTTGAGCACTTCCCTCCAGAAAGCTCTAAATCATATGCTGTATCGTTCCAATACTTGGTCCTTGTATTCTATGCTGTGCTGGGCAGACCCCTTTTCCTTTTTACCTTTGTTTTCTCTTTACAGTCAGGTAGCTCGAATTCACTTTTTTTCAAGGAGTTTTAAAATGAGATCTCAGATAACCTGGAGGTATAGATTGTCTCTGCTGTGAATGTCATTGCTCCTGGTAAAGTTGGAATCAAGCCTAAAATACTCCACTGGAGGACTGTACTACTAGAGGTGTGCGCTGAGATCTTTTTAAAGTATGGACTGAAAACTGAGCATGAGGTGACTGTATGCCTAAAATAAGCAAGGGACTAGCATATGAGCCTGAACTTAGAGCATAGTGCTTTTCTTTTTTAATCATCTTTCAAAGCTTCTGAGACATTAGACTTCCTTGAATATCTTTTTTCTTCAGTGTTCTGGGTGTGGAGTCAGAAAGTTAGACTGGATTTGGTTAAATATGACACCGGATTTTCTTTGTAGTGCGGAGATCAGCAGGACAAACCATGGTATGGATTTGGTACTGAGGTGTTTGATCTTCTGTGTGATAAATCTGATGCAATGAGGATGACAAGTGCATTTCTAATCTTTTTTCCTTCATACCAACATATTAGTATAATCTGTTGTTTCAGATCTCAATAAATGTAACTTTAACTGCAAAGAAGGGATAAACAACTTATAGTGTAAATCTGTGTTCTGGAAACTTGCTTCTTACAGTGCTGGCAGTAGTAGTCTAAGTAGAGATTAAACAGGTGAGAGCCTCATATAGTCTTGTTTAAAGTTCTCAAGCATTTTATTTGCTATGTTGTTACGTTAGATAAAGTTCTGAAGAGCTGTGTTGAAAGATAGAAGAGTTAATGGAAAACTATTGTTTGAAATCATGGAAATAGGGCCTAGGTGGTCGGTACGGAGGGAGCAGAGGATGGCTCAGGGTTTCATGAAGTGTGTGAGGCCCTACCTCCTCAATTCCCTCTTCCATTAATGGCATGTTTAAAGATGTTTTACGTCTGAAACCTCATTGGGGTATTGAAGAGACTTTGTTGCGGCCTTTCCTGTTCCTGGTATTTGAGTTTTGAAATCCTGAATCCCAAGGATGAACTCAAGGCAGAAGTTGCCACCGCGGCTCAGTAACTGTTTCAAGCCCAAGCACTAACTCCAATTTTGGTGTCAGCAGACTGTTGCCTCTGTGGAAGATAATGAAATGAAGCGTCCTGTGTCCAACCTAACTACTTCAGTGTGAGAAGTTGTGTATTGGTTGTGAATTGGATGCTGTTGTGAAGTCCAGAAGTCTTTATAGAACTATCTTTTTTGTTTTAAATTGGGAATCATAGCTATTCTTTTGCATGACATTACTTTTAAAGTTTTGCAGTGTTTTTTTATTTCTTCAAACATTTGCATATGTTTTAATTTGTAAGATGTGAGATGTTCTGCTGAAATATCTGCATAAGTGTTTACAGAACAGAGCTGTTACTTTCTAGCACTACAAATAGCTTTCACTTCACAAAAGTTGCTATCTGACTATTGAGAAGAATATGCAGTTGGAACAGTTTTAAATTAAATTTTTATTACTTTAGTTTTCGGCTCACTGTTGCAAATAATTGATATAATTAAAACACTGTGGCTATTCTCATGAGGATGGAGTTAGGTTCATATGGAGGTTTCTACATCAGTAGCACAGCCCCTTGTACATTTCACAGGAGGTTTATTGCTGTACCCTGTCTCTATGATTTGGGTCATTTTCTGCGTCCTACAAAAACGGCTGTTACAATAGAAAGTAACCAATGCAGAGCGCTGCACCAGTGCAGAAAGGTGAGTGACTTAAGGCTCCTGCCGTAGACAGTGGAGGAACAGACCTGTGGAGGGTCTGAGACATGATGGAGGGAGAGGCAGCTCTTCCTCTCAGCGGTTACAAAGGAAGGCTGGAATGGCTGTCTTGATGTCTAAAACCTGATGAGAAGCCTTCCTCATCTAATGTTGCAGATGTATGGTCCAAGCTGATTGCCTCTCAAGTTACCTGGTAAAAGTTGGTGTATGTGTTAGGGCTTGCTTTTCTTCTGTGCTTTATATATCAGGGTTTAAAGGGGGAGCTTCAGAACTTAGGTCCATTTTCTCTGTTGTTGGTGTCTGTAATATCATTAATAATTACAAATTATTGTTTATTGTGAGTTTGATTGAGCTGGGAAGGTAATCTTTTAAACTGCACACTTGAAAGAATGCTTCACTGAAACTGTTGTCTTATTTTCCTATATGAAACAGTGAAATTAGTCTAATTTTGTAAACCACATGAGCTTTATTATCAGTGCAGTCTAGTCTTCTGAAGTATTGATTTTCATTAATTCACTTCTATTCTACTTTCCAGTTCTTTGTGTCTGTTTGAACTCTGCTGTATGGAAGTATAAATCAGCAGTGAACCCATGAGTCACAGAATTGGGAGAGGTAAATGGAAATTAGCAGATTCCTCTTTCCTCTGATGCAGTCCTACTGAGGTTTTTTAAAGCAAGAAAGCATAAGATGGGCTCCTTTCTTTGCAGCCATGGTAACTGTGATCATCACAGAAACGTAAGAGTGCTAATTAAAAATGAAGACTATGCTGAAGGTAATGGGGAGGAGAGAATAAAAAGCCACAGGTGTTACAAGTGTTTAAACTGGAAAAAAAAAAGGTATGAAAATCCTCTACCACATCTTGGTATCTTCTACTGAAGTGAATGTTAGAACCAGTGAGCTCTATGGGTTTGTTCCGTCCTCCCCCTTTCATAAATTTTAGGAATGTCAAGGATTAAAAAAATTTCCTGAGATTCTGCTACTGACAGTCTGACGCTGTAGGTTTTTTCTTGTTTTGCCTCCAGCGTTGGCCACTTCAGAAGAACCTTTGGTAATCCCTTCAAGGGTTTCATTGTCCTTATTGCTGGAAAGTAGTATGGTCTTCCCTCCAGTGCTTAATGTGGATCTTTTTTGATTTTTGAGGAACATGGAGAACAAATTGATCCCTTTCCCTTCATTAGCCTGTTAGGGACTTCGGTTCTTAGCAGGTCATATTTTTTCAGAGGGTAAGGCTGAAATAACTAAATCTAGCTCCTTTTGTGTTTCTCATAGGTCATTCTTTTTGTTTCTCTTCTTTGGATTCATGCCAGTTGTTTTCTCAAAATGCGATGCTTCAGTGGGGGTACAATTTTTCATCTATATATGCAGTACAAAATGGAGCAGAACAGATTACTTCATCTATTCTGCAAGTTGTCCTTCTGGTTGTACGTTTCAGTGATGTTTTCTCACTTTGCAGTTGTCTGACATTGACTGTTCAGCTTGGGATTTAGACACTGCTTTCTCAAAGACTATTACTTATATTTCTCATTGTCTTTTTATATAATTCATTATTTCCATTTAAGTGTAGAGGTTTATGCTCATCCCCACTGGATTTTATTCCTCTTCTGCCAGCTTATTTAATTTGCAAAATTGATCTGAATTTTAATTTTGTCCTTCTTAGCTTTACATTGTTGGCATATTTAAATGTGTTCTGTATTCAGCACCCATGTTGTTGATGCAAACATTGAATAGAATTAAATCCCACTGTAATACATGCTTTGTTTGATTTAACTCTGAGAATTGCTTTCCAGGGAGTTCTGCCCCTGCCATGTTTTTTTTTTTTTTTTTTTCTTTTTTTTTACATATTGTTTCTTTATCTTATGACAGTAATTGGAAATGTTGTCTTTAAAGGCATTTCCTTTTTACTCTTCCACTATGAAGTTGATTGCTGCATTTTGGAAGGAAATCAGACTGATTTGATCCAGCTTGACTGAGACTATAGTGCTGTCTGGTAACTTTTTCTTCATTGTGTTTTAAGATCCTTGTTTTAGAACTTGTGCCCATTGGAGTTAAGCTGAGTGTGCTGTCATTTCCTGCTTCTGTTTTAAAGGGAGTGCTGTTCACCCTTCTGATCTCTAATATCTTTCATAAGTTTTCAGTTGCAATCTTAGTTCTGTGCTTGGTTCAGACCGCTTGTTTAAGCAGTCTAGGGTACGAAATTTTCCTCCTCTGCCCAAGTTTATTTTCAAATATATAATTTAGCTACTTTCTAGTTCTACTCTGAAATTTTCTTTCTTCTGTTGGAATGACATGCTTTCACCTTTTTTTAAAGTATTTTTAAGTGGGTGTTTTACTAATAAGACAATGAACTATTACATAATGAAAGTGTTCATCTGTTACTTATTTGACCTGACCATAGAATATATTCCTAGGATATTATACTTTGTTGGGTGGTACTTCCACTTTTTTTTAACCCTTCTAACTATTATTCCAGCTTGATCCTAATGGCCTCTTGTATTCTCTTTGCAAGTCTGGTTTTGTTTCTGATGTCTTGTGCTTAAAGGCATGGTGTGCTGGAGTTTACTTTCTTGTATTTCTCATCCTTCCTTTGTGCTACTGCTGATTGTACTTGTGACTTTTTTTTACTCTTTGAACAACTAACAACTCTACCTAACTTGTTTTTGCACTGGACTTGTTTCCTATGAGATGACTGCCCTGCAACCCACCTTCAGAAGTAGCAGACAGATGATTGATGGGGATGGAACTCTCCAGCGTTGAGGTTGGTGCAGCTCTGGAAAACTTTTGACCCAAAGTCTTGTCTTCAGACTTCTGAAGCTGCTGCAGTAAGTCTCAGCAGGTTGCCTTGCTTGGAGATTACAAAAATGACTAGAACCCATGTTTTCTGCTAACTGCTAGTGGCTATGAAACTAGTTAGCACTAATCTAACAGGAAATGATTGTTATTAGTCACTCATTGTTGTAACTTGGGTAACTGTGGAACATATTCAGTACACTTTGAGACAGAGAGGCACACTGGGAACATGATCACTTGAGCAGCAGTTCTTGTAGTTGTCTGGAAAAGAACTTAGTGACTTACCCAAGTGAATTTTCTTGTTCCTTTCATGCTTCTTTTTTAAGTCTATCTTATTATATCGTGTTGGGGTGAGTTTTTGGCCTCTTTTGATATTTCATTCTGGAAAATAGGCTAATGTGCTTTTTCTTTGAAATGAAGGAGCTATACTCTTCTTTGTGCAGGAGCCAGGCAGAAAAAAACTAGGGATAAAAAAGAGTGGAAGTGTCAGTACTTCCCTTAGGGCTGTACAGTTTTATAAGACAGTAGCTGTTTAAACTCATGTTAATAATATGCTTTTTAATTTCTATTATCTAGCTGCCTGAAGTAAAATAATTCCTAATCCTCTTGAATAGGATTCTGGTTAAAACCAATTCTTACATGGGTTTTAGGGGTGTATGTTGGTTTGAGGTGCAATGGGAAAAATTTCTGTGTAATGTTGTTATGCTGATTGAGATTAAATCTGTAGACACAGCTATTGGCAACAACTGAGATAAAATTGTAAATTTATTCTGGTTTTTGAGACTATTTTGAGAGGAGGAGAAGGGAGAATCTCTGCCAGCTCAGCTCTGGTGATCACAAAGAAGCTAAACGAAAAGGTACAGAACCGTTTGAACAGAATGATTTCTCCCCTCGGGTGTGCTGGCAGTTTTCATATGTTGCCTTCAAAGTCAGTAAGAGTAAAGCATTTCACTGCTTGGAGTGTGGTGCAGCAATGATAGTGAATTGAGCTCCTAGCATAAAGACTTTGCTGCTCTCCATGCAGTGTGAGACCTGATGAAAGCAAGGGAACCTGTATTCTTTAAAGTGTTTAGTGTCACGTTCAGTTTGCTGCCAGCTCTCTGGAAGCATTTATGGCCCAAACTAAGAAATTCTTGATTGTTAGGCTAACTTGATTGTCTTAACGTTCTGGGTTGCCTTAGAAGGTAGCTTGAAGTCCTTTCAACATTGTTATTGCTGAACAAGTTTTTTAAATACTGAAGGAAGCTGCTTGCATGAAACAAGGGTCTGATTTGACCTATTTGTATGATAAAGTAATTCAGCATTGACATGGTGCTAATATGGAAAAAATCAATAACAAAACCATCTTGGGGTTTTGTTCAAGATGTGGTGTGGATCTTTCCCAAAGAATTCTAGAATGGCAACACTGATAATTCTTGGAACACCTGTGGTCTCTTACATGAGCAGCACTTGAGATCTCAGTAAATATTGACTGAAAAAGTATGGAGTGGGTTCCTGCAATTATATACATTTGTCTTCAAGCTCTGAGGACTGTGGTTGTTTCGCTGTTAAGCAGAATTTCTGATTTTCTATGAATACTTGGCTATTGTGCAAGAATGAAATCTTATAAGGGACGTAGTGAAGGATTGGTGAAATAAACCATGATATTCATAATTGACATTGTACTACTTGATTCTGTGAAATAACATGGCGTTTCTGGGAAGGGTAGCCATGTGGTTCCAGATGTTGTTTGGTGATTGTCAGGATGTCAGAGTATTTGGAGGTGCTGACCTCTCTTCAGAGACCAGTTACTTCTGGCAAACAAGTACACTTGAAACTGAGGGGAGTGAAAGAAGGAAGCATACTTCAAAAAAAAATGCTCATCCAAAATACCAAAGAAAAGGTAAGAAACCTGTTTAATTTGAGTTGGAGTGGTTAGAAAGCCTTGCAGAAGATGATGTGAAAGTGTATGAATTAAACTAATAAAGAACTTGAAAACATTTGCTTGGCTAACTACCACCTTAGCAAGGATGTGAACTGTGATTTTGTCATCTGGGTGTAGGACTTGTTTCTCCCTTGTCCTTGTCAGGAGTTTGATAAACAGTCACCTGTGTGACTACAGAAGCTGAAAAAATGTTTCATTCTCTTCAGCAACAATCTTCAATGGTATCGCAACTGGAATAAAATAAATTTATTGCCTTGGAGATGTAAAGTGAAAGATGCAAGGAGAATTCAGGAATACTCTTACGAAAGAAGCCAAACTTCATTGAATTGGAAGGAACTTTTCTGGAAACTTTTAACGTGAAATATGGGTAACTAAGAACTATGTGATCTGGATATATGATACATATTATATATGGTATTCTTTGAAGTAATTACAAATTTAAATGTAAGAGAATATTTTAAATTCTAAACAATTTAAGTAGTAGTAGTAGGTATTACAGAGCTGTTCCTCTGTCAACTGATAGCTCATAAAAGCTGAGCTAGTGCAGATAATTTAGATTGACCTAAGTGCCCTTAGGAGTCAGTAGTTCAGTTGTTAGGGAAATTTGTTAGATCCTTTTTCCAGAACTAATGCATCATAAAAACCTCCTAAAAGGGAGGTTTGATCATCTCAGCAGTGTCACATGTTGTCTGTATAAATATCTTGCATTATTATTCAAACTTGTCCCAATACTGGAATGAAAATTCAGTAACGCAAAATGCTTGCTGTTACTCAGGGTGCACATTCCCTCATTGAGGAGAAAAAGCCCCTTGTTTTTTCACTGGAGGCAATTGCAAAAGTGGCTTGTGGTAGACCTGGCATCCCAGGTGTGTTTTGTGCTAGTTTCTCCAAATTGTGTGTTCCTGATGGTTCAAAACATGTCAAGAAATTTCAGGGAAAAAAGGATATATAGACATATACAATATATTTCCAGGATGATGGCCATGTATTGACAGAAATGAATAAATTGTGAACTTACGGTGCATGCACTAAAAGATGGTATATGTATGAACAGTTTAATTTTCAATGTTACGCTTATCTTAATCAATCCTAGGATTATATGAGATAAATTTTGTGAATTTTTTTGTCCCCTTTTCACCTACAGTCTAACAACATTAATTGAGAGAGCTTACTGACTCTTGAACTTCCATTTTTATGACTTGGGCAAGTTTAAATGCATTTTAAATGGAATTCTAGAGGTAGTAATATGGGGAAAAAGAGTACTTTTTTTCTTAAACCAAGTAGCATATTTCTATTTTTTTCTTGAACTGGCTTTTAAGTAGCAAATAGACTTATCTCTGTGTATTTTCACACTCAAAGTAGCTATTTTGCAATTCTTGACTTCATTTCCATGTACTTGCATACAGGCTAAGGCTGAGATTTTGGAGATGAGTGGAATGGCAACTGATTGTATTTGGCTGAGGAATTCCTAAAAGTAAGAGGTGAGGGAAAGAGAAGGAGCATAGGAATCAGCTATGAGCCTGAACTGAGAGCAAGGTCTGGAAGACAGAAGAGGAGAGCAGGGAGCAGAAATAAAGCTACAGTCTTGCAAGGTGGAGGAATCATAGAATGATCCTGAGTTGGAAGGGACCCACAAGGATCGTCAAGTCCAGCTCCTGGCTTCACACAGGTCTACCCAAAATGCCTAGTTTTTTCCTAATGTTTGCCAAAAAACCACTACCACCACCATGTCAAGATGTGTAGTAGTCCAGTCTTAGCAAAGCACAGCTGCTGTCCTTCTCCTACTGCACCCTGTCTCTCCTGTCATGGGCCAGCAGTTAAATGGGTTGAAAACTGCCTTTGAGCTCCCAGCCCTTTACATGAAGCTCTCCATCACTCCGAATCAGGGCTGTGATGTTGGGAGACATCTAGAAAGCAGAAATTGATCATTTTATTTGGCATAAACTATATAAGCAGCATAAACCCTTCCAGGCAAGGAAGGATCTCAGCTATGCGATTTGGAAGCTCATTTTATCAAATTAAGCTTGATTTAGAGTTGAAAGCTGACCTCAAGGTCTTCTATACTTTCTGGAAGACAAAGATGTAGATACAATGAGGAACTTCAAGACTTATTTTGAGCTTCTGTTGTACGTTGTCTCCCCCCACCTCCCCCAGGTTCCTCAAGTCAGATGAGAGAACCAAATGTTAAATGAGCTTCCGAGGAGCTTCAAACATGAGTGACCTTCTCTAACTGTCCTGTCTTCATGGCAGAAGAGCCTCTGCCAAGCTCAAGCTATATCTTTGCTGTTGTTGACTTTAACAAGGTTCAGATCAAAAAAATAACTTCATGAATTATTCTGTTTTTCTGTGCTACTAGTAGTTTGTATTTATTATAGAATTGTAATAAGTAGGAAGGGACCTCTGGCAGCCACTTAGTGCAACCCCCTGTTCAGAAGTCAAGATAGAGCAGGTTGCTCTGGGCTTTGTCCAGAAGTTTTGAATTCTTGGAGGTACCACAGTGTCTCTGAGCAACATCTTGCAGTGTCTGACCACCCTTAGAGGAAAAGAGCTTACCTTTTCACCTAGCTGAAATTTTCTGTTTTCTGACTTCTGTTAAGATGTGTAGATGTGGAGCGTAGGGATGTGGTTTAGTGGTGGATGTGGTAGTTTTAGGTGATGATTGGATTTGGTGATCTTATGGGTCTTCTCCAAACTAAATGATTCAGTGGCTCCTTTCCTCCTGGCCTACCACTGCTCTATGGATCCAGAAATGATCTGGTTCTGGCTTCTGTATGCACTCACACTTGGAAATAGATAGTTATATACTTTTTGAAAATATTTTTACAGTGTTAAGGTATGTTGGCTCAAGTTTTTCTATTGAAATTATTTTTATCCAGAAAGCTAACACTTTTGTAAGTTTCCATATTCAGACAGTGTTTCTCATAGCTCTGATTTCCATCTCCAGTGGTAAATTTATTTATCAAGCTGTTCACAGCTAATGACAGTATAAAATCTTAGTTTTAACGTGGTGACGTGAAATAAGTTCCTTGAATTTACAATGAAAGAACATAACTGTTCTTCCTTTCTTTTTCCTGTTGCAAAGCTGAGTCATTAGATTAAACTTTCAATATAGGTAAGGTTCTTTTGTATAAGGTTCGAAACTACTGTATAAAATTTTCCGTAGGGAAATATAGAATCAACAGAAGTGGAACTAATATATGGGTAAAGAACTAGTGTTTATACCTTTAAATTTCCTTTAAGTAGACTTATAAATACTTAAAAATACTAAGTAGAGGGGGAAAAAACCAACTCACAATGTGATCTTTTAAACTCTTCATTCAGTCTCCTTATTAAGCTTCTGGAGAGAAACCTCAAATAAATAATGTGTGTGTATATTTATACTTTGCTTCTTAATGTTTTTGGGGAGTGAAATAGAAGTTTAGCGTTCCTGTTTAAAAACTTCTATAACAAGCTTCAGCTCAACTGTGTTGAAGTGGTTGTGCCTTTTCTGACAAGCTTTTAAAATCAGGAAGCGTCTGTTGAAATGGTTTTCTGCAAACAGAAAACTTAGCTGCCTAAATGTGAAGAGTAACTGTAAATAGCTTTTCTTAAAGTGTTCAGGTCTTCTGTAACGCATGATTTTCTTCAGCAAAGTCTTTGCTTTGTTCTCCAGTCACCTACATCCACTCTCCAAAGCTGGCAGGTCAATGAACATGTAAATGCGTGCTGCCTTGGGTTTTGCAGCACTGCCTCTGACATCTGCGGATTATTTTGCATTAGTGTATATCTCTTTTTCTTTTGATTAAATTGTCAGATATCTGACAATATGATAGAGAATCCTATTGTGATATGGGTCAGTAGCAAGCATCTAAATGGCTGCTGGGCATTGGTATAGAGTAATAGTAAAACTGATGGACTGCATCTAACAAACAGATTGACTGGGAAGCTTAACTGCAGCCACACAGAACTGCAGCTTGGATTAGGAGATCAGTTAGAATGGTAGATGTTTATCATTCTTGTTTCATGCTCCATTACTTGTATTTCAGTCCATTATGAGGTTTTTCCAAAGAAAATATAAAAAATAAAAAAAATAAAAAGATTAGGAAGTATTCAAAATAAGCACATTATTGCAGTTGCATTGATGTTTTAAACAAAGTTGCAAGTGTGTGGTTTCAGGAGCTAAATTTAGCACTATGACTAGAGGTTTTTTATTTACTTTTGAATGATTAGGTAAGAGAAGAATGGAAAAGTACGTAAGGTAGTAAAGAGATTATTTTCCACAATTATCTGTCTTGGTTCTCCCGTCCCCCAGTAGAAGGACCTTGTATTTCTTATTTCATCCAAGTTACATCCTACACTTCTGATTTAACTTCTTATCAGCCTGTCTGTGCCCATTCTCCCACATTGCTGTTCTCTCTCTTTTGTCAGCTCCTTTTGTCGTATGTGTTTTTCTTGTTTGACCCACATCTTCTTTGCAATATACTTACTTGCTTTGTGTATGGAATGAGCTGGTTGCAGTGGTGCTCATCTCTCCTCTGCTCGTTTGGCAAACTGCACGCTTGAATTGTTCAGCTCTGAGCTCCTCTTCCCTGCTGAAGTTCAGTGGGGCTCTGGGTTTTTTTAGATCTTTGGTCTGAGACATGTGAAGGCTAACTGGATTTACTACTTCAATCTGTCCTAAATTCATTGTTTTATTGTTCTCTCTGTTCCTCGCAGTACACAAAAGCTGATAAGGAAAAATAACTGCTCTTCCCTCTACCTGAAACGCACTCAAGGGACAGGAAAATGCATTTCTTTGTTAACTGTTCCTATTTGTATGCCGTTTCTCCTAGGAGAAGATATTAAATGGTTGCAAGTTGTCTCTATAGCATATGCCTCATTCTTCTGCTTTTATGATGTCTTGGAGAAGAGAGTATTTAAGATTTGCATTGATAGAGTTATCAGAAAAATTATGCTTTACCGTCAGCTATTGGTCAGCAGTACTGAAATCCCTACTCTGCAGAGTGAGCCACTAGCTTCATCCGAAGGCAAGTGAAGGCACTAGCTTCATTCGCCTTTCCAGAAGGTGAAGGAAGGTTGATAGGCCCGAGCTTTGTCCTCCTGGTACAGAGGGAAAGAAGGAAGATAACTAATTCCTCTGGACCCTGGGGGGAAAAAAGGTAATGGTTGGATGGGATTCCTAGTCCCTAGGTATGAAAACTTAGCTGTGCAAGTAGGGTACGCAGAGAGAACTGTGATCTCATGATAGATGCAAAAGGCAAAAAGATCCAAATAGAACATCTGTGTTTGCATCAAAACACTGGAATGCACAGAGCTCTATCAAGTGAATTTTCAGCAGCTGTTTTGGCTGGGGAGTGGCTTGTTCAATTTTGTTAAAATCTACGTTTCTCTCAAATGTTTGAGAGCTAATTTAAAGCAGTTGGTTTACACTTCTTTTGTTATTTCTTGAGAGATTAGTTTGCTTTATATTCCTTGAATTCACATGGAGTATCAGACTTGTTTTTCTCTGAAATCATGAGCTATAAATTAAGAGAAAAGGCAGTTCATGAGGCATGATAAATGTCTAATTCCAGGACCTGCTGCCCCAAGAATCATAGAATCATAGAAGAGCAACATGGTACGTAGATGCATAGAAGCTGCCTTTATTTGATTGTTCTCCTTCCCTTCTTTGTCTTTGAAGGCCTTTCTCTCATTCTCTTCTGGCTTCTCAGTTGTAATGTTCCCTAGTCAGCCTGGTGACTGTGTGGGAGTGGCAGTGGCTGCAGCAGTGATTGATGTGGATACTGAAGTGCTAGACACAGTTAATGAGTATTTCATGGAGCAGTTAGTCAGCAAACCTGAAGATGGAAAAAGAAGGTGTATTTTTCTATTTCGTTTTGCTTTTTTTTTTTTTTCTTTTTTGTAGTTCTGACCACTGTGTGCAGTTTCTAGTTGGAAGTTTTGCTGACAAATAGTTGTTCTGTAAAATGTGTTTAGATCTCTTACAGGAACAAACACTTTTTCACTCCTTTAAAATTAAAAATCTTCTGCTTCCTTTTCCTTTTTTTTTTTTTTTTTTTTAAATAGAAACTACTTAAAAATTGAAAAGTTTATCAAAAAATTTATAAAAGTAAAATCCTTGCAAGTGGCATGGATATGTGAGTCTTGAAGCAAACGCATGCACCTATCAAAGACATTAAATCCAAAAAGAAACTGGGGTGGACATAGCTAAACAGCAGTTAGCATGAGAGGTAGAACACAAAGCTGTTCGCTGTATTTTAAAGGTCAAATTTTATCTGCAAGAGCAAAGTTGAAGAGATCATACATTCTGGCAGGGTATGGCAAAAATGCAATGCAGCTAAGAAAGATGCTTGAGGAAAAATTTGCAGAAGGTAAAATTTTATCTTTTTGAAATACTCCGGGAATGGGAAGCCTGCTAGAAAATGTGTAGGGCTAATAGATCATCTCTCCTTCAATGCTCTGGAATTGAAGCTCAAAAAAGTTGCTTTTTTACCGCCTGCATTTGTATTCATCCTTGAGCTTTGAAGAAGGTCTGGATCTTTCTTCAAATTGAAGGGTTGGTAGAGGCAATTATGGAACAAGTTTTTTTTTTTTTTTTTTTGACATGAACCAGATGGTATGTAAAGGTATCATTTACCACAAGCAGATGGTATTTAAAGAAGCTCAAGAATTAAACAACCAAACTACTACACGTGGATGTGACTTTCTACTTAAAACTTGGTATTTGGAAAACTTGAAAGTAATTTTTAAGAAGAGCCCTACTACTTACTAATAAGCTTAACATCTGCAATGGGAAAACCAGGAGAAACTACTGTAGGGAATAGAATTATAGTCACCTAATATGGCACAGTGAGAGATCCAAGTGGCTTTCGAAATATGAAATCGTGTCTGAATGTTAGATGCCTGAAAAGATTAAGAAAACATGTTTACAAGGGAAATCTGGCAATTGTAGTCTGCTTGAGTTGCCAAGGGCATCCAACAAGGCTTTTTTTTTTTTTTTTTTTTTTTGATGAAGGCTGTGCAGGAAGCTAACTTGCTACCAAATAAGAAGGAAGGTCCTGTCGTGGATGGAGAAATATTCCTCCTCTGTTTTATTTTTAATATTTTCATTTTTTTATTATGTAAAATGCTGACAAATAAAAGTAAAGAAAGGGATAACATCCAGAAAGAAGATGAATACTGAGATCATGATACTATACATTGTGAAGAAAAAGCTGGCTGTGAGGACTTGGAGTAGGACTATATTACGTAAGTAGTTGCTAAAATAACGGTGTTCTTAGTCAGTAAATGTGTAGTAATGCATACAAATCATCCAAGTTGTTCTTGCACAGCATGGGACCTGAGATGACATTTTGCTCCTCTTCAAGAAAGGCAACAAGGAGGATTCAAGGAGCTGCAGGCTAGTCAGTCTCACCTCCATCCCTGGGAAGGTGGCTGAGCAAATTTCCCTGGAAGCCATTTCCAGCTGTGTGAAGAACCAGAAGGGGACTGGAAAACTAGTACAAACCATGCTGGACCAGCCTCATTGTTTTCTGTGACGAGAAGGCTAACAGTGAAGGCAATGTGTTGACCTTAACAAGGACTTCATCATTGTCTTCCCTAGTGACGTTTGAGCCGTATGGGTGAGATACAGTCTAGATGGCAGGACAGTATGATGAACTGGACTGTTCATCTCCAAGTGGGTATCAATGACCATACAAAATCCAGCTGGTGGCTGATTACTTGTGGTGTCACTCAAGAAGTAACGTTGGGGTCAATGCTGCTTAAGGGTCAATATTAATGACCTGGATGATGGGATGGAGGTTAGTGAACAAGTGCAAATCTGGGACAGAGATTAATTCCAAGTGGGAATGTGTAGACAAGTCAGTACTAGCCTTTCTGGATGCATACAGTGGTGGAGTTCAGTGAATGGCAGAGAAGGCTGTGTGATTAGTTAAATGTGGGAATGAATGATTTTAATATGTTGTTTTTTCATTCATTGTTGCTTTCTTATTTGGGATAAAAGTAAAAGCAGGTTTTCTAGATGTGAAAAATTAAGAAGTTTACTTATTGGCTGCAGCAATTATGCTATGTCAGTTGCAAGTTCTGTACCCTTTACTTGAAGATGGCAGTTTGTGACTGATATGAGGAAAGGATACAAATGTGCCATTTAGTTTCATGTCATTTCAGTTTCTCATAGGAAATAGATCCAGTATTGATGGTGTATACTGAAGGAAATCATCTGCTCCTCTACTTCTGCATCTTTCAAGTGCCTCTGAGGTGTAGGATGACGTGACATTGCTAGCCATGTGATACAGTGATTCATTACTTACTAGACTACTGCAAGTATGTTCTAGGTCATTCATGTCCAGCCCGCAGGCCATGTGCGGCCCTGGACAGCTGGTAATTCAGCCTCACAGGATCATAAACTTGTAATATTGTGATTTTTAGTAAAATTTCTTGTGAGTTGGCTGCACGTAGCTCGAGCATGGACTGTGTAGGCAACAATGGAATGCTGTGGAGGGCAGGACACAGTGCAATGCTAGCTCTGCCTCGCACCTGTCGCACACACTCAGTCAAATCAGAACTTGCATATATTACATGTTGCATGTGCTTGTATGCGGTAAGTAAAATGTAATGATTGTCAATAATGTTTCAACTTACCTACTATGTGTGTGCCTGTGAAGACACGTGTTTTTTGTTATTAAACAGACATGTAGGTTTTTCTTATTTAATAATTAAAACTTAAGCTCATGTTATTTTGTAAAATAAGTTAACACATTCATTAGTTTAATAAAAACAAGGTCAAATATGCCACTAATTGTATTTTTTGTTGTCCTCTCTTTTGTTTTAATAAAAAATGTTTAAAAAAGGTTTTGTTAACTTTTATACATTAACTATATTATATATTTTATATGCGGCCCAAGACAATTCCTCTCCACTCAGTGTGGCCCAGGCAAGCCAAAAGGTTGGACACCTATGCCCTCTGATTAATTCCTGCCTTTGGTTTAAATGCAGAACGTCTGTAGAACCATTGTTTTAGGAGTGCATGAATGAGGATTCATGGGAAAGAAAAAGGATATTGTATTTTAAACAGTTGATTGCAGGGGTGAAATTGGAGTAGAGGAGGGTAAGCTGTGGGTATTGCTGAGAGACTGAAACCTTTCAGATCTGAAGCTAAGTGGGGAAGAGGAGCAGGAGAAGGATACATGTGGCTCAGAAGTGAAGGTGAACAGAAGTTGCTGGAGGTTTTAAGAAGAGTTTTGAAAATTGGCTATATTTTTTTACATTCAATTTGCATTTGGCTATGAAAATAAACTGCCATCCATAGAACACAGGGTAGAAGCCTATTGCTCTTTCCTGCTTTTTAAATTCACAATGGAAGAGCTTAATTCATTTTTCCTGACTCCAAAAATAATGCAAATTCTAGAACTATTAGCAGATGACTATCCAAGACTTGTACATGCAAAGAAGACTCCTTTTTAGGGCAGAGCTTATTTTTAAGAATCATTCATAGAGAAACAGTTTACAAGAATTTCACTGCTGTTACTTAAAACTTTTTGAAATGAATACTACTTGGGATGAAGACAAGTTTGTGCATGCTGTAATTCTTTCATGCCTTACAGGTACTTGGTTTATCACAGCAGTTTCAAGTTTCTTGGTCATGGTTGCCCATGTAGCACACAAACTCAGTCTTACGCAGACACTTGCATCACAATAGATGGATTAGAAATCCATTGAATCAAAATAGTCATTATGGGATACAAGAAACTTTGAATGGAATTTCTATGAGTTGTATGTATATGCACCTTTTAATCCTCTCCATAATGAAAAGGCATTTTTTGGCTTGATGAGATGCCAGTATGAAAAGTACTTGCACCTGAAAAGATTTGCTTAGATATATCTGCTACGGTAAATCCTATTCAACTGAAGTTTTGAATCTGCAAATTCTGACAGCTTTTTATTCAGTAGTACAGCTGTTAGCGAAGGTACGTATGGTAGGAATGCTTAGAAATATTACCTGTGAGTTCTTAAATATGTATAAAGCAAAGAAATCCTTTACCTTCATTTGGCACTTCTGTGATAAACTATGCTGGCTCTTGAAACTGTTATTTTAAATCTTCAGCTACGAAGTTTTTTAAATAAATGTGATCTTTTTCAGAAATGCTGTACAATCTCCTAGGGCCCAGAATCAGGCAATGCACATTGGTGGAATTATTTCCTTGGTGGAAATATTTCCTCTATGCATTCTCATCTCCATTTTTATATTGAGCAAGCCAAAAGAGACTAAACTTCTAAATCTCTGGAACTAAAGACTTTGTTATAACACACATAATAAATCTGACCAGGAAAAAAAAAAAAAGAAAACCTGAGGGTGAGGGAGAATCCTTTATAAGGCTGGAAAACAGATCTACTGCTTGTTTCACATATCATTCAAGTGTGTTGACTTTTCCTTAGCCCTTTTTTTCAAATCCAACTCATTTTTCCCTCTTCCAGTGGTTGCTCAGCTTGAGACAATCTTCATTTTCCATCTATAGATTTTTCTTCGAGTCCCTGAGAAAAATCTCCTCCTACAGTCACCTTTTGACTGCAGTCCTGCTTTTTGAAGCTGTCAAGAGCACTGTCAGTGCTCACTGCTCTATAGCTTCCTGACTTGCTGACTGTACCTCTTTGTCACTTGTGTGCTTGTTTTTTGCATTCCTGAGTGCTCAGTGTATAGAGAAGAAGTCTCTTCTCTCCACCATCTCATTCCATGTGGAACAACGTACCAATGTTGGTACAGAAATGCACAGGGTAGCATTCCTGCTACCTGCAAATAAAAATATTTTGAGAAAAAAATAGAAACTACTGTTTTAGACATTTTATGAATTGTAAAGAGCTTTATGTTGTTGAGTAAAAGAAATTTCATGAAATAACAAAGAGATTGAATTCTGTTACTCATGAACGTGAGTTCATGTCCTATTAGGGTGACATCGAATTTGAGTTTACCATGCTCCATGAGCTCAACATGTTGGAGAGATGAGGGAAGAAGTTTATTGTGAAGGAAAACATGCTACAAAAAATATCCTTTATATTTTAGAAGTGTATACAAAAAAAATTTAAGCTGATGTCTTGTTCATTTTTTCTGTTGAATGTAGGTCAAGACGGATTTTGGCCCTGTTTAAAATGAGTAGATTATTTTCAGCGTTAGGTAAAGGTGACTGGTTATTGACAGTATACAGATTGGAGTGAGGATGAGGGACCAAGGTAGTTCTCTGCTGTTACTACAGCTTTTTTGCATTTTGAAGGTCCTTCAAGGTTGATTTCCAGAGTTTTTTCCGTGTGTTTTTCATTACTGTGTGTCTCTTTTAAACAAAATTGCCTGAAAGGGGAAGAGACAAGTAGGAACATGGGCAGCTCCAGAGCTGGAGCAATAGCACAAGGCTTCCCTGTGAATCTCAGGAATTTGCACAAGAAATCCCTCTCTATTTCCTTTTTTCATTGTAACATATGTGCTGCCATCATTAATTATTGATTTGGATGTAAATAGCTGTGGTGTAATGACATTATAAAAACTTTTTATTTGGTGTTAATGGAATCAAACTTTGTACCTATGTTCATGCCTCATGGTATGAATGTCTAATGCTTCCACTGATTGCAATAATTTCTGTTCTAAATTGCTTGAGGAATTTTGATCAAATCTACGATTAACTGACAAGCTTAGTGAGGGCAAACTTTATTACATCCTAATCTATTTGTGTAAAAATTATATGCACATTTTATTGAAGGACTTGAGACTTCGTCGTATTCAAACTTGAGAAGAATGACTGTTCTCTCACTGGTCTCACTCTAGGTTATATGATACTCAGTTTTGAAGACTGAGTTTTGAAAACACCTGGACATTATCTTGGTCGGAAGTTGACTACCAATTAATCAGTATTTTACTAGAACCATTTTACCAAGCATATTTGCTTGCTTTGAACATATGAGAAGGATTTGGAAATATTCAATTCAGTCCCGTTAACAGACTGCCTTTCTCTTTTAGAAGAAAAGGGACAATGTTACCTGCAGTGAAAATATCAACCAATTCATAGTTGTGTGCATTCTGAACTGGCTCCCCTATGTCTTTCACGCTGCTTTGCAGCAGTGTACAAGTCCAATGGTGCTTGTAGGCAGAGATCCTATTTTTTTTTTCCCCACTGTGCATCAGAGAGTCCTGGAAAAGGCTATGATTATGTGTGTATGCATCAAAAAGTCATGGATTGTTTTCAAGACTGACTATGGCAAAAGTCCCTACTGGCAAAGAAGCAATAGGCCTAGGTGCTTTCTGGGGGCACTGGTGATGTGTTTCAGAAGCCAGAACTTCCTTAGAAGAATGATATTTCTCTGAATTCTCACTGATATGAAATTAAGAGCCGCTCATATTTATAGATATGGGTAAATGAAACTCTCTGAAATACATCTGTTCTATTTTAGGTAATACTAAATATGTCTTTTTATTGTCTAACCTGTAGGCAAACTATTCCCCTCAGCACACACACACGTTTTTATTTACAGTTGTATGTATCCCTGCTGCATACCTCTGCCATTCAGTTACACCCTTTGCACCGTCATAAAACAATGTATCCTGTATTTCCATCTTCTGGCTGTTGGGGGGGAAATGAAAGAGAAAGTGGTTTCCTCAGAACTCCATTGCTTTTTATATATCTTACATGCAGCAGAGAATGCAAATTTCTGCAATTGAATAAGATTTGTCAGCAGCATCTCCTTATTTCAGATGATAGAATGAATGCTTATCTGTGTCTTCCCATATACGTGTGTTGCTATTGAGAAATAGTAATTAATGGAGGGGTCAAGTCACTGAGCGATCTTTCCTTTATGGCTTGCTGCCACTTATCTGTGTTTCAGACTACTTGACTCAAATACTTCATCTGGAACAAATCACACTAGCTAAATTTATAATTTATGCTGTGAAGATTCAAAGGCCCCTGTGAGATCTACACTAGTGATACCAGTGGGAGGAAACTTTTCTGAAATAAAGAAATGTAGAGGGTTGCTGTTACTTGGTTTATTTGATACAACATGAGGTTTACTCACCTTCTAGTAGAAATCTTCATACCCCAAAATAATTTGTCAGTCAAGATAACTTGTCTCTTATTTTCGAGACAAGATCTATCTTCTGTTCTTAAAACTCTCAGCTAACTATTTCAGAGACACTATGGACTTCAGGTTATTTGATAAATTTTCTACCACTTTATCCTTTCAACCTAGGACCTAAAATGACTGAGGAACCTTCAAACATATACTTTGTTGATTAGCTAATTTGATATAGACATTTTTATAGTGGGTATTGAGCTTATTCTAAGTCTGTATGGTTCTGTATTTTAATTTAACCGCTGTGGGGAGGGCCTACCTGAGCAACTGGCTGTGTTGAATTGCGGCTAGCACTTCAGTAAAATGCATAGTGGCACAGATTTCACTGGCTCACACATGATACTAGTGGCAAGATAGTCTTTGGATGACTGAATGACTGATTCACCAAAGGGCTGTGTTGCCGTCCAGAGGAACCACCGCAGGCTTGAGAGGTGGGCTGACAAAAATCTCATCAAGTTCAATGAAGGAGAAGTGCAAAGTCCTGTACCTGGGGAAGAACAGCCCTAGGTACATGGACATGCTAGGGGCCACCTAGCTGGAAAGGAGCTTGGCAGAAAAGGACCTGGAGTATCCCAGTAGACACCAAGCTGAACGTGAGTCAGTGATGTGCCCTTGCTGGTAAGAAGGCTAACTGTATCATGGGCTGCATCAGGCAAAATACTTCAAGTATCACCAGCAGATCTACAGAGGTGATCCTTCCCCATTACTCAGCATTGGTGAGGCTACACCTGGAGTACTGGGTTCAGTTCTGGGCCTGCTAGTACAAGACAGACCTGGACATACTGGCAAGAGTCCAACAGAGGGCTACCAAGGTGATCAAGGGACCTATGAGATGAAGCTGACAGAGCTAGCACTGTTCACCGTGGAGAAGAGGAGGAGGCTCAGGGGAATCTCATCAATGTCTGTAAGTACCTGAAGGGAGGCTGCAGAGAAGATGGAGCCAGGCTTTTTTCAGTTGTGTCCAGTGTCAGGACAGGAGGCAGTGGACACAAACTGGAGCACAGGAGGTTCCCACACCAGGAGCACTTCTGTGTTGTGTGGGTGATGGAGCACTGGCACAAGTTGCCCAGAGAGATTGTGGGGTCTCCTCCTTGGAGATCTCCAAAAGCCAACTGGACATGGGCCTGTGCACCCTGGCTGAAGCAGATGGACCCAGAGGTCCCTTCCAGCTTCAACCATCCATGATTCTGTGAGTAAAGATATATGCCTTTGCTTTAAGAGTATGAGGAAGCTGTGGTCTCAACTGCATTTGTTTGAAATCTGTTGGATTTTTTGCAAATCTCCTGCAGTTACTTGTCCTTCAAAATCTGCCATCTTTTATGAATAGAGTGCTAATGTTACCAAGATCTACTGCCCTCCCTCCAGTAAGGAGGTTTCACAAATGCAGTGAGCAGGGAGGGAGCTTTGTCCTTTTTGTTGCTCTGGAAAGTAAGTGCAATGATGGTCTGTTCAGAAGAATTGTAAATTTCGTGTGGTTTGTTTCAGTGCGTAATTCCAGACTTTAAATCTGTTTTTTAAATCTGACATTTGTAAAATATGTTCTTCTAGAAGGGCATAGCTACAAATTCACAGGAAATCTTTTAACATTTTACAAGATTTTTTGAAAATGTGTGTACCACTTCAATTTTCAGAGGAATATTTGCAAGTTACTACTCAAAGATCTAGTTAATAGCAGTAATTATTTTCTTATTAGAGAAAATTCTAGAAAATTTGATTTATCTGTTTTGTAAACTCTCAGCTGTCAAATCACTTTTGTCTGTTTGCTGTTGCTGGACATTATTTATGGAACAGAACAGGAAAGAAATCATTGTTGGGATAGTGGCTAATGACATATCTTTTCTGTAATTTTCAAGGTTATAAAAAGCAAGTAGATATCGATCAGGTTTTTCTTAATTTGTTTTTGTTTGTTTTTTAAATGCAGAGTGAATTAATGTTCATGGTAATTTACTTTTTTCACCACAAAGAATAGCATCACATTTTCAAGAGCTAATCATTTTCAGTGTAAATGTGTCTAGAAATGAGCAGACGTCTTCAGATTTGCACTGCAATCACGAAGATATTTTTGTTGAGCATTGGGAGTGAGAGTGGAGAGTTAGGGCCCATAAAAATCAGTGCTGATTTGCAAAGTTCCTGAAATGTTCACACCTCTGATTTTTTTATTATTGTGTATTCACACTTGTTTTTCATTACTGAGGAAGCTAGCCTTGTAATACATACGTGTTCTAAGTGTCAATTATGCTTTCGATATGTAGACTTGAAAGGATTTGAATGTATTTGGTTTATACCTGGAATAAATCTGGTGCACTTGCTCAGTGTTGATGGTCTGTGTTAGTCATAACTTCGTCTAAATGTAAAGGCAGTTAAGGGATGGAGAGGGGACAGCAGAATATACTCAAGTGTGGGGGGAAAAAAGAGTCATTTAATGGAAGAGTAGGAAGAAAGTGATTTAAAAAAAACCATATGAAACACCAAGAGTAAGACCCTCCTGTATGAAATCTAAACCAAATGTATAATAGCATGAAGAATAGATGTTTTTCAAATAAAGATTTTCAAAATGACTGGAGATTGTGAGTGCCTAACCGCAAATATCTGAAGGAACTCAGTTTTCAGAGCTGAAGACAGGAAACAGCAATATAGACATTGTGGTAGAGCATCTTTCAAGTTGCAGGCATCTGACCTAACCTTAGCTGATTGTTCCAGTACACAAGGCACTTGGTGCTGGCCGGTTGATGAAATGCAGGTGGGGAGTTTCCAGTAGACCTGCAGTACTTTAGAGCAAAACCTGGAGGCTGGTGGGAGGAGGGATTTACCTTAGAATGTTTGAAATAGAACTAATTGCCTGCATTTAAACTACTCACTCTCATTTGGCCCTGAATGTCTTCTAGGAATCACTGAACTGAGTAAAAGTGTCTTTGACTGTGTGACCAGTTAACACACTGTCCATTGCCACTTTTAAAGTGGACTTAAATAATATGGAAGTATGAATGTATGTAGGTAGAGAAATAGTTATTCTAGTCCGTTACCTGAAAAATTGCCTTAGTGGATTTTCTAGGACTGTATTAATTTCTATTTTGCATATATAATACATATATTATTAACATTTCGTGATTTCTATGGTATACTGCACATCCAAGATGCTGTAATTTAACTACAGGCAGAAATATGTAGTACCAGAGAATAGTATTCAGAATAGCGTGTCTTTTGTAGATTCTGTGGTAGGTTTTTTTTTTTTTTTAAAGTTGAAATAGCCAGAAGGAAAGAAACTGCCTAAGTGGCAATACTGTGTGTTCCAACATTTTGAAATCAGTTTTCCTGCTTATACCTTGTGCTTTACCAGTGGAGGCTGCATCTGTTTCTGTGCAGAAATGCAGGCATGTTTTGTTTGGTTTTGTACACGTCTTTAAGTACATAAATGTCCCTGAGGCACAACCCTTGTTTTCCTTTAATGCTTCATCATGAAGACAGTGTGAATGTTTGCACTTACAAATTACTTGAATTCTAATATATTCAAATAGAACTCTAGTAACCCATTCTTCTTGCTGACTACATTTGAGGATCTTTAAAACTGAAGGGTAAAATGTCAGAAATAAAATGGATTAATATAGTGTTCAGTATTTTAATGTATCCTATTGTCATAGTAATATAATGAACAACACAAGCTGATGTAAAAGTTTCTAAATTCATTGTTAATATATTTTGATGGTTGAAATTCAGCATAAGTAAGTACAAGCACAGATTATGTTAAATTGACATCAGATGCTTCACTTAAGGAATCCCATAACTAAGGTTGCATGTGTATTTTTAATTTACTGTTTGTCCCCCTGTACTTGGGCAGCATGACCGAACTTCCACTTGCCTGATCACCTGTGCAGTTCTTTTCCCCCCCCAGTCCTGCCTCATTCAGTAAAAAGGACAGATGATACTCACTTCATGGGCCACTAACCAATATTTTATATTCCTCTGGTTGTTCAGTGTGAGCCTCTGGCTCTGTTTACTATAGGCTATGAAGTCCCTATTACAATATTAATTTCTGTGTGGACTTTTCTGGTGTTAATGTGATAGTGCTTTTCTGGTATCTCTGATGTAATGTTTGAGTACCTCCCAAAAAAAATCAACAACCATTTGAAATAAAGGTATTTTATGGAGAGCAAGAGAATATGAAAGATTAAAAGGAAGAACACCGTGGTTAGTGTCTGACCCTTACTTTGCAGCTTCTGGCATAGACTGGCACAGAGTGCAGCATTTTAAACCACTTGGAGACCTGCCAAACCTGTCCCAGCATCTGGCTTCTTAAGATGCTGTGTTTGATTGCTTCAGTAGTTGCAGGCTCACAGGGAAAGATTTAGTCTTCTCTGGAAAAGACTCCAATTAAACCACAGACAGAAAGAGATAAAAGGAGGATAAGGTGGGTAAGGAAAAGAGCTTATGAACAGGGAGACAAGAGAACTAAAAGATTTGCATTCTGTGTTCAGGACCTCCTGGCTTGTTCAGTTCTGATTTATCCCTGGGGTGGATCTTTCCTAATCAGTGACCAGGGCCAAGGGTTCTCTGGGGATCGCAGAGGATGTTCCTGGAGTGGAGGTGCACAAAGAGTCACATCCAGGTGTATACACAAAAGCTTGTTGGCAGAAGTCTGATATTATGAACCTTAGTGGAACTTATCATTAATTTTACAATTAAGCAAACTTCCTTTGTCCAGATTTAATCCCCAGTTGGATGGCTTCTTCCAGCATGCAGCTGGTAAAAAGTTACTGTGAGCACAGTATGCGGACTAGCTTTGGCTTCTGTGGAGCTGCGAGCTACAGTTAGAGGAAAAACATCAAAAGTAGAATTATACTCATATCAGTAGGGTAAGAAACCATGGTATATCAAGTTCATTGCTTTTGTGGAGGAGGCACAAGAATAGCTGGTTATAAGTACAGCTCTAGGATTAGTGCACCTTCTGTTTCTGTGGCAGTGGGAGGCGGTACACAGGCAGCACACTCAAGGGGATGAACCTATGTGCCAACCACCAAAAAAAGAGCCCTAGCAAGTCAGTGTAATCGCAGGTGCTTTCTTTTGATAAAACCTTGTTTTAATGGAAAATATCTGAAAATACTCTTGAATTCTAGATGCCTTAGACGACTGTTAGAATCTATCAGCTCTGATTTTTCAAACTTTGTCATGTTTGCACAGATTCTCTTATTAGAAAAAGACCAATTCATGACATCCATGTCACTCTCTATGAAACTTCTCATTTCATAGTTTAGAGATTTCAAATGTCTTGTTAAGCACAGTGTTGTGGGTTAACCCTAGTAGGCAGCTCAGCACCACACAGCTGCTTGGTCAGTCTCCTTGCAGTGAGATGGCGGAGAGAATCGAAAAATGTAGAAGTGTGAGAACTCGTGGGCTGAGATAGGGACAGGATGATAGGTAAAGCACAAGCAAAGCATAACAAAGCATACATTCACTCCTTCCCATTGGAAGACAGATATTTTGCCATTTGCAGGAAAGCTGGGGTTTGTTATAGGTAACAGTTACTTGGGAAGACAGATGCCTTAAGTTTGAATCCCACCTCCCATAAGACTCCCCCACTCCCAGCCCCTTTCTTTTCTTTTTTTTTTCCATTTTCATTACTGAGCAAGACGCTATATGGTGTGGAATATCCCTTTGGCCAGTTTGGGTCAGCTGTACTGGCTGTGTCCCCTGCCAGCTCCTTGTGCACCCCAGCCCCCTTGCTGGCAGGTCAGCACGAGAAGCTGAGAAAGCCTTGATGCTGTGCAGACACTGTTCAGCAACAGCTAAAACATCAGTGTGGGTGTATTATCAATAGCGTTAGTGCCACACGTCCAAACCGTAGCACCATAGGACCTGCTATGAAGAAAATTAACTCCACCCCAGCTAAAACCAGTACAAACAGCCAGATATATATGTATATATATATTTCATAATCTTTATCTTGATAAAGCTGAAACTGGCTTTGCAGGAATTCTTCCCTTTCCGCTTCTTCCTTTACATCTACATCTGTGTCTCATTTTGTTGGTCTATTGCTCTTCCCCACCAAATATCCTGTAAGCCTTGTACAGACAGTAGGCAAGATAAATATTCCCTTGTTGGTCCAATCTTGACAAAGCAAATGATAAGGGAGATATGATGGGAGTCAGCCATAGCGTATTAACCTGTTTTTTCTCTAATAATAAGATACTGAGAGAAATTCAGTGACTTGAGGAAAGTTGTGTTTAAGATGTTTGGACCCAAATTAGCAGACGCGTATATCCTGGAACTGCAAGAATTTCCTTCCTAGTTTAATTTTCAGATCAGGAGTAGGATCCTCTTGTTCTAGACTTGATTCTTGGATGCTCCTTGCTAGCTCTTATGCTATAGTATTGAAAATATTGTTACTAACTTCTTGAGGGACTGAATATAATCAGTGTTGTAATAAATGAATTGCCAGTGAAAATGGATACTTCAGTAAATATTTGATCTGTAAGTTGTGTGAAGGAGCTTTCTGTATAGATGATGTGCTTGGTGGTGGGTTTACTTCTAGTGGAGATGTTCTTCTCAAAGTAACTTTGGACTGAAATAGGTATTCTTCCAAGAATTACTAGAAAGTCCTGTGTTGGTGCGTTGTTGACAACTAAAGTAAAGTTGGATAAAAAAAAGTTGGATTTATAAGTTAGATGTTCATAGCATACTTGGATTTTTAGTTTATTATTTATTTGTTTATTTTAATAACAGAGGAAGCTTGCAATTAACATTTGCTTCTGTTAAGATGGTATAAATTTAGGCACGGAAGTCATGCTAAAATTAAACTGTTCACGTGAACTCAAAAGGAACTAATTCCATTTTATTAACAGTAGCATTTTATGTTCCATCTCTTTTTATAGTTTTTCATGACTGGCAAAATTTTATACTTTTCCTAGAAGTTTCCTTGAAATCTGAAGTCTTCTGGCAGATTTGATAAATATTAGGAATACAAACATAAGTGTAAGACTTTCATGCAACTTCAAAGTAGCTTTCAAGGTCTGTGTACACTGTAACAAAAGGAGGAAGGAACCACAAAGTTGTGGATATGTGTGACCCGCATACTGTCTTTGTTACTTCAATTTTTTGGTTTTCATTTTGGATATATGAATGTTTAAGCATATACAAACAAGGGACCATGCTCTGATTGTTTTTTGTCTTCCCTACACAATATAGTTTTCTAATATTTGTTCATTCTGTGATTTGCTTTTTAAAACCTTATAGGGTAGCTGTTCATGTCACAGAACGATGTAGGTTGGAAGATGTCTCTGTGGATCATCTGTTCAAGAGGTCTAAGATGGGAAACTTCTTGTTAAAGTTTAGAATTTGTACTGTATTTCTCAAGAGTACCCAGATTATAGAAGTTGCTTTGGACAGTTCTTCTGGTGCCTCTGAGGCTTTTGGGCATGCAATTACTTATTTTTACAATATTTACTTATTCACAAAGATGAATTCTCTGGAGATTTTTTACATGTACAGTCGTCTGTGTTACATAAATCTAGTTGTGTGAATGTACTGGCCTCCTGTGTGTTTCTCTGTCTGATTTAGTACTGTATGTTGAAGTAGTCTGCAAAATGTGTTGAAGTTATTTCCTGACTCTTATATAAAACAAATAGACAAAAAACCCAACAAATGAACACCAAATTTATCTCCACCTAATTAATAGCAATGAAAAAAACCCTTAACACTCCTCCTCCACCTCTGCCTTCCCCCTAGTCAAACCACTAATAAAGTATTTTTTACGTGAAGAGACTTGCTTTGCAGCAGAGACTTGCTTTATGGCAGCAGGAAGAGTTTGGCTGACTAGTGGCTGGTTGCAGGACCAGTACAACTGCTTGATTGCTATACAACTGTGGTTGCTTTTGATGACTGTAGGAGGAGCACGTTTTTACACTGCAGCAAAACTTCTAAGCACTGACTGGCACTTGTGTACACTTCACTTGCTTTCTCAGATCAGTGTATTCTTGACTTTGCTGAGACTAGGGTATGGTAACCTAGATGCTTCCCTAGAAGTTTAACTTTGCCAACTTCACAAGGGCAAGTGACTGCATTTTACGCAGCTTCTGTGCAAACCAGACCTGGTAGGACTTATTGGGTCCAAAGTGGTACATCTCAACCCAGGTGAGAAACCTGCATTAACACTGGCTTGGAAATTTCTGTATTCCTCAGTGGGCAACATCACTGCCATTAATGTTCTCTGCTATAATTTTGACTGCTTAATATGCATCATCCACTATGCCTAATTAACGTAGGTTTTATATTATACATGAGTTTGGTTTATCCAGGATCTCTCTCCTCTTTCCAGTCTGAGAAGTTGGCTATCCATGCATGTGGCTTCTGTAGAAATAGAAGCCTCCACTTCCAGCACACATTTAGTTATTCAGAGCCATTTCTGGAAATGTGGTCTTGCACAGAAAAGCTCCTCTATTTTTACAACCAAGGAAGGAGTTGTTGTGGAACTGGGTATATGGTACAAGATGTCTTATTTACCATTTTATCTTTAAAAAGGAATTCTGCCATGGTAAAGCATGACTGTAGCTTTACTGTCTTGGGGGACTTGTAGGTGGTAGTCCTGGGAGCTGATTTAAAGTGGTTATGAAACTATAGCAGAACTACAGATAGACTAACATTTTCTCAAAAAGATGTCCTGCACTCCTCTCTCTCAAGTCCTGTGCCAATGCTTGTTTCTCTCCCTCTCTCCTCCCTCAGCTTCCCAGAGCTTGAATGTCTGTGAAATGAATTGGGTTGGAGAACTATCTCAATTAAAATAAGCTGTGCATGCAGCTGCATATAAGGGAAGGAAAATAGTATGAGGATGACAATGGGGGCTAGGATGGCTGAGACAGTTCCTTCTATCAGCTTGATTATTGCCATGGGTTACAATCAGTTGATTTTGTTAGTTGTAGAAATACCCTATACAGTTTCACCTTCAGATTGCACTCAGATCAAATTTAATATGAAATTGTGCCTCTGTATCTTAGCATTTGCCTTCACAATCTGCAGTTAGGAGTCACCTGTTGAATGTGGGTGACATTTTCAACTAGGGGAGAAGCATGCATACTGAAATACCAGGCATACAGTTCTAAGGAGTCAAAAAGCTCAAGAAATCTCTCATTCTCAAATGTTTCTGACTAATCTCTTCCTTCGCCATGAAGAAGTAGGCTCAAAAAATCAAGGAAAAAGTGAAGGCTATGTTCCTTTACTCCAGAGAATATAAAGATTGAGTTGGTTTTGGAACATCATTTAATGAGTGGCATTGTGAATCAATGTTGATACTGGAAAGATGTCTGATTTACTTTATGCACAAAGATTTTTTTCTTTCTACTTTTTCTTCTTCCTTTTTTATTGTCTATTCTTTTTTCCACCTCCCATTTTTTTTCTTCCTGGTTGCAGTTCCCAGAATCTTTTCCCTGGTTTTTCATGCCATTGTCTTGCTATTCTTATTGTCTTCTGTTTTTTCGTCACGTTCCTACCTCACCCATTCTGTTTCAATCCTATTGCTTACTGCTCCTTCTGTTTCATGCATCTCCCACCCACCCAGGCATCAATCCTACCATCCAGACACAGGATCTGAGAAGCCTACCAGACCGAAGTCTAAATGCAGCTGATATTTGAAACAGAAAGCCTTACTGTTTAGAGGCAGTCCTTGAGAGGCATCACGTAAACTTCTTTTCGTGTCTGTCAGAAAAAGGATCCTCCGACTAACTGAGTTCAGACCCTCCTGTCTGTCCATTATTAGCAAATACTTTTCACATCTGCCCTGTCTCCATAAGCTGTGCTAAACAACATGAGACCCTCGGCCATGGAGAGTGCAAATGAAGTGAATGGTGAAGCTTTCTGGTGGCCTCATAGTGTGAAGGGTAGGAAGGGGGGTGTTTGGGAGGCCTGAGCCCCAGAGTGGCTGGTGAGGTTGGGGGTATGGGGCTTGTGGGTGGATGTAATCTCTGGGTGATTGGGCAAGGCCTGACCTGAGATGGTTGGGGTGGGAGAATGAGCTGAGGAGGCCCTGGTCCTGTATCAGTCAGGTGCAGAGGTGGCCTCAGATCGGGTGCTGCCCACAGGGTATTCAGGGGTGGGAGGGGAAGCCTCATCCCAGAGCAGATGACGCAGTCCACGACCATCTGATCAGACTGGCTTTGAGCAGGTGTTTGAACAAGGTGACCTCCACATGTCCCATCCAACCTAAATTATTCCATTTTTACATTTTTAGTGATGTATTTCTAATCTGAGGGTTTTTTTAATGTCACATAAGCAACTTAATCTATGTATCTTTGGAATTACGTAATTGTTAGCAGGATGTGCAATTAATGCGGAAAACGTTGTAAAAATAAGGTTTGCCATGCTGTGTGAAATCCTCTGGTCTGTCTGGATACTGGACACTAGCTATCTAGTGTCACTGCCAGACTTTTAAGAGAAAGCAATGAAAAAAGGAAAAAAAAAATTAAAAAGTCTGTAATGTCAGTATGGGATATTATTATGATCTCTCTTCCTCAATTCTGTTTTGCCAGAAGCAGTTGGGCACCTAGATTTCATTAATTGTGACAAATGAATCAATCCCTTCATTAATGTCAGTCCCTTCTGAGTTCGACATTGACCAACTTTGGCAGTTGTTTCTGAAGTCTTATATAGCTCATAATAGTTTTTACTATTACCACTTATTTTGCTGACTTTTTATTGACTTAATTTACTGACCGTCCTTTTCTGTATGGAGAACAGATGGGTATCTGTTAACTATCTGCACATATGCTTTTCCGATTCTGTGATACCACAGAGGCTTGTAACTTTTTAATAAGATAGTGGATTGTTCTTGTTTGCTGTTACTCCTCTTTTATGGAAACTGTTCTAATTCTTTTCAGTCTTTCTGTATTAGATTTTTCATGTGCATTTATTTGAGATAATTGTGATGTCAGGATTTTTGCAGATTTACTGTATGTAGGATAAGTAGTAGTATATATGTAGTATATGTCCATTCCCTACTATTCACCAGTCCATTCTTTTTGTTTTCTTAGATAATGTTTGTTGTAAACTGCAACTGCAATTCAGTTTCATTCAGTTTCACCGTGAATGTATAATCTTTAATGGTCTATAAAAAGCTTAAATTTTCACCCCAAGGAGCCTTCAGTACTGTCAGAAAGAATTAAGGGGTAGGAATGTCTTACCCATTTGGAAATCATTTGTCTTGATAGTTGCTTTCTGAAAATATTTAAGATTAATATTAATTCTGATACAGTGAATGTGTGCATAGACTTCTATTTTCATAATACATTTGTGGACAATGACTCTCCTAAATACATTTTATTGTGTTTGATGTTGACTTTTGTTGCATGTCCTGTGTATAGGATAAATAATCCAAATTCAAGAAAAATGAATTATGAACATAATAAACTAGAAATCCATGTCTAATTCTTTGATAATGAAAATTATGTCACAAACCATAAAAATTCTGAATGTGTTTGTGGTTTTAGTTTGCTATAGTTACTACTTAGAATCTAGACTCTCTGCTCCTCCTACACATATGCCTTGTTCCTTTCCAGATACGCTAATTGCTATAGAAGGTGGTAGGAAGGATCAAAAATGACAGTAACATAAGTTTGTGCATCTATATGTGGTAATAAGAAACCATGGACTTTCTTTAACAAAGTAGCTCTGAACTTTGTATTCAGCAATCTTGAACATTCATCGCTTGAATTTTGTCTGGAGATTTTCCTTGTCTGAGGGTCGGACTTGTAGTAGTAAAAATAAAATAGACAATTTAATATAAAAAAGAGCAAAAATAATAAATCTAACCACATATGGGCCATAGAGAAGGGTCTTGAGGTAAGATATGAGGGCTGCTCCAAAAGTAATGCCTCTTACTTTATTATGTTGGCCCATGATGTCAGAGGTGGATGTTGGTGCTATGGCAGTAGAGGTTGAACCTTCCCACCAGTATTCTGTTACATTTTGTTGTCATGTGACGGATGGTAGCATAGGAGCAGTCTGACCAAAAGGTGTCTGACATGGGAGTGTGTATGAATCAAAGGTGCGGAAAAAATTGCACCCATTGACGTTATCGATGCTCGCTGAACATTTATGGAAGCCAAACAGTGGATGTGAGCACAGTGAGGTGGTGCATTTCAGCGGTGGTAACAGTGACATGGAAGACAAGTCACATTCCAGGTGGCCATGCACAGCTGTTACACCACGAAATGAAGACTGTCTTGATCACATAATCTGTGTGAATTGGTGGATTATGACCAGGGAACTGTGTATGGATCTCAATATTGGCTTCAGTGCTTTGGAAATGATGGTGGCAATGTTGGAATATCACAGAATTTGTGCCAGGTGGGTCCCATGAATGCTCACATAGGAACAGAAAGAACACCGCATGCAAGTTTGTCAGTACCTATTGAATCAATACAGGGCTGAAGGTGATAGTATCCTGGATTGCATCATGATGAGACGTGGAGTCACCACTATGAGCCGGAGTCTAAATGGCAGTCCATCAAGTGGCCATGTGATTTCTCCACAAAAGAAAAAGTTCAAGACACAGTCCTGAGCAGGTAAAGTGATGTGCAGTCTTTTGGGTTAGGAAAAGAGTGATCATTCTGGATTTCCTGGAACCTGAACAAGCCTTCAGCTCTGACCAATACATCACAATGCTGACTAAGCCGAAGGCTCAAAATTCCAGAGTCAGACCAGAGAAGAAGACAACCTTTCTCTTGCAACATGATAATGTCAGGCCCCATACCAGTTTGAAGACAGTGGAACACATTGCTGATCTTGGCTGAACTGTCCTATACACCCACCATATACACCGGATTTGGTGCCTTCTGACTTCTGTCTATTTGAGCTGATGAAAGATAGACTGTGTGGGCAACGTTTTCCTAGCAACGATGCCATCGTAGTAGCTGCGAAACAGTGGGTCACCTCCGCTCGCACAGATTTTTATGAGCATGGCATGCAGGCTCTTGTTCATGGCTGGCAAAAATGCACAGCTAATGGTGGTGACTATGCTGAAAAAGTGTTTTGTAGCTGAGAATTTGCTCCATCAAATTGTGTTCTTGTGCTCTGTGTATCTCTTGAAGTTTCCGTGGAAATAAATAGGAGACATTACTTTTGAAGCAACGACCATAGTTGTAATGGCATATTTCAGGTGCCTAAGACCAAATTCCCCCCCACCCCATCACTTATCCTAAGATGTATGAAAATGTTCTTTCCTGATCCAAATACTGGAAGTGTGAGGCAAAGTATTTGTAAGGCAGTGTTAAAGATTATTTACGAACAGCTGACAAAGAGCGAGCCAGAAAGGGAGGTGATAGTGCCACTTACTTGAGCAAAAGGGCTTTTAGTTGCTGGAAGTACACTGACATTCAGATGTTCTTTTTGATATTTGATTGAAACAACATTTGGAGTTTTTCTACTATTCTGAATGTCAAATTTATTTGTGTGTCCGTCAGATCTTGGATTGCACGTATGCCACGAAGTGCTTTTCAGCAAATGAGGCTTTAATTGTATTTCAGAGATAGCAGTCCAAGTAACAAAACTTGTCTTTACATCCATGTGTCCGACCTGATATGGATTGATTAAATTGAGAAGCTACAGTAAAATTACTTTGTTTTATTAACTGTGCTGTTCGCTTGGGTGCAAAATATATGCAGTGCTCATCAAAGCAAAACAGTGGTGTGAAATTAAAGAGAAATGTGTTAAGACGTAAAATCGTTCATATGCTTTTTATTAGTGAATGAAGCCAAGCCATCATTTATTTACTTTTGTGGAAAAAGTTTACAAGTAGTGAGGCACATTTCTATGCATCTTTAGTGTCATGTCTGCATTCCTCCTCTTTTTTGTCCTGTATTAAACTACAAGTGTTTTTTTTTTAAATGCTTTGTTCTTTGCCGAGTTAGACTTAAGAAAATAATCTTTTTCTTTTCTTGTATGTTTTTGTACTGAGTTATCCTTTTAGTGTGTGTTCGTGTGTATGTCTATTCTGGTGTGTTCTTGTAATTAGTTACTGTGTGTGTGTATGTGTTTGTTTTTGTCCTGTCCACCTTGAAATACTCATTCTTCATGTGAAAGTACGTATAGTTTTCCTGCCACTTCAGCTCCCAGTCAGACTGGTAATTATGAAGATGCTAGGCAATGAGAGGAACTATTTCAATTAAGCAGGAAGGAAAAGAAATGCTCCCTTCTTCCTACAGAATAGGATGCTACTGGCAAAACTGCATTACCACTTTGTGAATTTGTAGTTCCACATGCGTTAAATACTGATGCAACTTCACAATTACAGTAGAAGACATGTGCTGCTTTTTAATACATTGCTTAAGCTTTCTAAAAAAATTTTCTTAAAACAAATTTTAATTATGTGGAATTCTAGCATATGTTTTAATCATTTTAAATGTTGTTTCAGATCAGTTAGTTAAAACCAATATTTTCAATAAATTTGATATATGAGTTTATTTCCTGATGTAAAATCCAGGAAGAAATATCTAAGGCTTAGACTTGTTCTATGAAGCACAGGAGGTGTCATGGAGTAGTGATGGCAACTTTTTGGTTAATGACTGTCTGTCAAAGTATACGTACTGCTGTTGCAGGAAGATGCTAAGTGCCTTTGGTACAGAACAGAGCAGTGGCTTGTGCTGGGGTTGTTGAAGTTTATGGCTGGAAAGGAAAGACCAGTGTTTCTGAACAAGCTCCATGATCTTCCTCTTGTGTGGAGCAGAAACACAATGGGAGAGTGAAAGGTTTCAGTTTAACACTTTGGGTATTGGAGTTAAAGTAATTACAGATAGCCTATGGGTTAAAAATTGATTGTAAGGCATATAGACTAACCGAGAAGTATCACCATTTTTGTTAGTTAACACGATATTTGTTAATTGGCTGTTGTGGTTAAGGAGGAAAAAATCTGCCTAGTTTAAGACTGAGCAGTTTTCTGTCATTTGTACTTGTTGCTTAAGTGAGAGCTCATTATTCAAGTGTAACAGCTAGTAATTGTGTTGACGGCTCTAAGTGTTACTGAATCAGCACTAGAACACTTTAAGTTATTTATACAGATTTACTGTGTTAGTAACTTTTGCATGAGTAATTATGCCGTTTAAAACTTAGCCTATTAAAGGGTCTGCATTTATATCATCAATAGTGAGGGTCTTCCCTCCTTTGCTCCTTAGCGATCTTTTAAGCTGTTTTCTTCATTTATATTGATATCTGCTTCATTTGTCATTGTTAAAGAGTAAAATTATCTGGTTTTAGTAAAGTGCCTGTTATAACAGCTTGTGCGTAAATATTTTGGTGGCTAATGGTTTTTGAGGTGATGAGAATATATTAAATTATCTAATCAGAATGACTTAATAGCTCCATACTCCTGGGAAGCTAATACTTTATTGATATTGTGCAAAGTTGTGAAAAAGCGATTTTATTGAAAAATATTAAACTCTATGGCAGATTTTTATCATTTAGTTGCAAAGCCTAAATGCCTTCCAAATATTAACTATTTGAAAGTTCATTAATAGTCATTAAAAACTCATCTATGTATGAACGTGTTGATTGATTTAGTGAAGAGTTTACAAGTTTTCATCCCTATGATTGCCCTTTGCAGCAAAATAGCTGTGCACTTTTTTAACACAAGATCTCAAAAACAGAACTAAGATACATAGAAGTGTGTGAGGAAGATTGCTGGTTGCTTTTTTTTTTCTTTTTTCCCCAGTATGGCCTAAGAATACTAGACTGATTTTTGAATGATGTTCATGCGGACTTAGTACCTGTGTGATAATCGTCCTTGCCTCCTGTACATGCACAAGTGTTTCTCAAAGGGAAGTATAGCTGGTGTTAGCCAGGGCCTGTGGATATTTGCAAACATCCAGTAGTTTTCTAAGTGAACATTTAAGGAGCCATTGTGCATTAAGTTTGTTCTGCTCTGCTGTGACAGCTCAGGCCTGGGTTTCTATGTATAACCCTCTGCAATGCTGCGTGCTGTTTAGTTCAGCTTCTAACCTGTGGCAGAACATGGTGAGGTGTGGCTTCTGCTCCAACACCTGAGGCAGTACAGCTGTTTCCAGGGACTTTGATGGGGTAAAGGGGAGGGGAAAATGCATAGTTAATGAAGAAAGATGGCAAGGCTTGATTATAGGGGATATTTAAAGCTTGCTACGTAACCAAATAAACGCTCAGTAGCTGAGCAACTGCTGTTTTCTGCCCTGTGCTGAAACCTTACTGAGACTGTGAGAACTGATGGCTTTCCACTGCTTGCTTTGCTTTGGTTTTTATCCCAAAAGCATGGAGCAGAGCAGGAGCCTCGTCAATCCTTGGCAGTGCTGCGGTGGATCACTCTTTATGTGGCTGCTGCTATTAACCACAAGATGGTGCAGTGAAATGAGCTGCAACCAACACACGTTCATGCTTCTGAGTCACTAATTCAGGAGCGTTCAGCAATCCATGGTGGGGAAAATTCAAGAGAAATTTTGTAAAGATGAAGTCTAGACGTAATAATACCCCATGCGTTAGAAACTGCTCAGAGTCCTTTGTGCAGTGTTTTTCTTCTAGATTGCAAATGTCAAACTCTCTTCCTATATCTTTATGACTGTAGTAAATTTTATTTTTTTAATAAATGAAACAACTCTTTAGTGTGTTTCTCTTATGAATTGCATTTTGTTTTGCCTTCTTTGCTCTTCAGTAGCTTTACTGCTAGAACAAGGTTAGGATGTACCCCTCTTTTCCTCTTTTTTCTTTCTCTCTTGTATTATTTGAACTTTCAAACTTTTTTCTTCTCTCCTTTTTTTTTTTACACATTCCCCTCTTTTCTCTAAAAAGATGTTAGACAGGTTGCTATCAAAGCAAAGCTTTGGACGCTTCAGTGCTTCCTGTCCCTTACACACTGTTTTAACTCTTTAACATGTAGCCACAAAAAGCTCTATGTTCTGACTTCATGCGTTTCTCCTGTTGAACTCTGTGTCCTTCTTGGACCTTGTCAGTGGAGACAGGAAGTTCAAAGATAGTAGTCAGCACCTGTATTTTCTCACAGTCCACAAGAAGTTTTAACTCTACCTTGGATGGCTCAGTTTTTTGGGGAAAATACTTTTCATCTGAGGTTTTAGAGAGTTGGCATCTGCAAAACTGACAGCAGCTGTGTCAGTAAAAGATCCATGCTTTTGATCGGAGATTTTGCAGGTTGCCATTTCAGCACCGCAGACTGGCACTATCTGCATCAGGGCAGGTGAAGCGTGTGTCTGGATAGGTGTGTAACCAGATGCTGGTCCAGGAGGCAAAAACGTTTATCCAGGGCAGAGCAGTTGGGAGCCTCTTCTTATTAGAGTGGTTTGTAGTGTTGATACAGTCTCCATGTTCAGCTTCTACCAGTGAACGACATGGTTCCTTCAAGCTATGGTTGCAGATAGCACCTGCTGGGCAGTGTGGTTGGTGGTGATAATTCTTTAATTGTCTGCATCAGCAGTGGTGTCATTACCACTGGCAGAACCTGGTATTTAGTGATTCCTTCTTGCAGGAAGCAACCATGTAGCCAGTACCTTTCAAGGTCTGGAACATCTGTTGTGAGGAATTGGAGATCTTTGACTCCTGATGTTCCTCACCCATCCACCAAGATTTTATGGCAATTGTAGATACTCTACCTTTTTGATAAAATTGCAGAAAATGAAGTCTCTATTTCATTTCAAAGTATTAAAAAAAGTCCTGAGAAATGATATGAGTAGTTTCATAGGCTTCTAGTGCTTGGCTGGCGTTTGTTTTGTCCTATATATGCAAAATGACAAGTCAGAAAGGGTTTTCTAGTGAGAGAAAGAGCACTATGCAGTTGTGTCATTTTCATTTAGTTGACTTGCTCCTGTTGTTGAAATCCTGATAGGGGTTTTCAGACCTAAGCAGGGTTTTCAGATACTAGCATCTGCTAGAAGAAATATGCTTCATAGTTGAAGGATATGTTCAGTGCTGCAGCAACTGGCTGAACGTGTGTACTGGCTGCTTGCATGCCATTTTCCTGCAAATACTTGTTATCAATACTACCAACATTTTTTGCGCTTTTTTTTTTTTTATCTTGTGGTTCAGTGAGAAATGTAACAGTACGTATGTCAGTCCTTATGCCCCAGACCGTGATTGCAATAGATTTTTTATTTTATTTTTGCAGCTGACTGTTCTTAGAATATGTGTTTATGGAAAAAACAAACAAATTTAGTATGTTCTTATGTGTCTGCCTAAAAGTGACATTTCCTTGGTATTCTCATGGTTATCTTGTGGGTATAAATAATAATTTTTAGAATTGTGAAGACTGTCACTTTGTAAAGGAAAAATCTATATAGTTTGTCCTGTTTTCTAGAGTGATGTCTGAGTGTTAAATTGTACTGTGACCAGAGAAAGTATTTTATTGTCACTTTCATCTTAGCTTACTTTATTTTTCCCAGTCTTTGCTCCTTCTGTGGCTGTTCTCATTGTAGTACAAAGGTATGAATTTTTGTCGTGCAATTTTCTTTTTAAAAATGTTTCTTTATTTTGCACTGAGTTATCTGAATCTGACAGAAGCCTGGCTGCCTGAAGTCATGTTCTTCTGCTGTTGTGCCCATGTACCATTTTCAGACTGTCTTAGTTAATGCGTCAGCCTGAAAGATGTTACAGCCATGGGAACTGATCCCCACCTCATGGCCTACAATGTGAAAGCAGACTGACGTAATATCAAGATACCTCTGTGGGGTGAATACCTAGAGGAGAATACCCTGACTTTTGACAGGGGCATATCGAGAACAGAATCTTTCTATACTCCAGAGGGAACTTTTCTGTGGATCTGAAGGTAATGCAATAAGCTATTTCTCTCAGCTGTCTTGCAAGAGAAAACCCCTGAGGAGACATGTAATTGGATACAAGAAACATCAGAACTTATTTTCAGCATGTGCTTGTTTTTAGCACACCAGACTCAGTAAAAGAAGGGAAGGCAGTTTCTAAAGGGCCAGATTTTGAGCAGCTGTGGTAGGCTTCTTGACACTCCGTTGAAACTAGGTGCAGAGAGGTTGTGCTTTGCCCCCTTCAGTCTCTACGTTTTGGAAAGTGTTTCCAAGGAGATGTATTTTGAGTCGGAAGGAGCTCTCAGGATACATTTCTGCCTGCTGCACAGCAGCTAGAAGCTTGTTGTTTCTAGAAGTGATGTGTGGTCCTATGATGTTTAGAGGAAACTGTATCACAGAAGTTATCTCAGGCTTCTGTTGGACCGCCAGAAACTTGCAGGCACAGAACTGCATGGAATGTCTCAGCAGTGTTTGTGGTTACCTACCTGACTGTATTGGAGCTGCTTTTAGTGGTACCTAAGCTGCCAACTGATGCTTTTCTGTAGTAGCCGTAACAGGAAAGCAAGGTAAGAAAGCAGCTGCCTTGCCACAGAAGAGTTGTATTTAATAGTACGTATAGCTGCAAATCTGTATAAATTGCTAAGTGCAATAAATTAATTTATTACAAAAGAAAAATGAGGAAAATATAAGAGCACTTTGACTTCAGAGCAGATGACTACTGTGTTGTTTTACCTGTCACCATTGCTAAATATAAAACAAATCTGTATTTGCCAACCATATGCCCTATATCAAAGACTCTTCCGCAGCGTAAGAAAGCACTCCATAGAAGTGTATAATGTCTTTTAGCCTTAACGAGGCATCTTATAATTAGATATATGTAAATGTATGATATCTTTTAGCCTTAACAGGACATCCTGTAATTAGATTTATGTAAAAGAGAAGAAACACAGGTTTTGTCTTTTGCTGTTTGAGCAAGGTTTTCTAAACAAATGTGACTCTCTGCCCTAAGTACTGTGCTGCTGCTAGACTAATTAATCATTTCCATGCTGGGTAGGGATCATCAAGGAATGTCCTATAGCTTTGAAACTTCCTGGAGCTACTACTTGTGTATGTTGCTGAATAATTAAAACTTAAAATCAGCATTTTCCTTCGGTTGCTGAGTTGTGTGGCTTTGATCAAACTAGTGAATGCAAACTGAGTGACTTGCAATGTTAATAATGTACTACTGCTGCTTTATTGCAACATCTGTACTTGTCTGACTGTAACTAGAGAGGTGCCAACACATTAACTCAATACACTTTATACCTGAAATATCAACTTAATTAGGATCATTTATCAAAATGACACTTGTTTCATAAGGCCAAATCAAATTGATTACTGTTGTTCCTGCTGCGCTTGTGCCAGCGTTGAAAGCAATGCTTTCAGAAACAAAGGTGCATAAGTATCTATCTTGCTTTACGTAAAAAGGTAGCGTTAGAGAAAGCTCAAACATTCTGAGATATTAATATCTGTAAAAGAAAATAAAAAACTTCAACTGATGCAGGTGATTAAGTAGTTCCTGTTATCGTCTTATCTGACTAGCTGCAAGCCTTTGATATATTTGCTGTCATGTGATGGGACGTAACAAGGAAAGACTGTCACTGTTGTGCAGATGAGGACCTAAGAATCAGAGACCTAGGCTCAGACTTCCAAATATATTTAGTCACCTTAATGGCTTCTGATGACACAAGCAGCTAAGTGTCTATTTATCTTGCAGGCTCTGAATTTAAGTGACCTGAAGATCAACTGAAGTCAATCTAAGTATTTCATGTTTTGGGAAAGTCCTACTAAAACAGAAAAAGCATTTAAAATTCAATCAGATAATGATTTATTTTACAGTGAAGAGCACTTTTTCTAGAGTATGAATGAAGGCTATAGTAGCCATGTTTCTTTAAAATGAAATCTGTTTAAATCCTCTTCTAAATGTGCTAATGCGACGTGCACACGAGCAGTATTGTCTGAACATCACCTGTGACCTGACTTTCTGCCTGGAGGCATATGTTTGAGGTTATGAAGTTGGTGTGACCCCATCAGCCCTCCAGTTGCCTTGGTAAGTCAGAATTCGAACTTCAAAAAGTGGGTAGGATCAGCTAGAGGAACCTGTGTGGTTAAGTAAATCTAATAAAAACCCAGCTAACGGATTAAAGCAGAGCCATTCTGAATAGTGTAATGTTTCCTCTTTAAAGTTGAGGAGCTCAGTGAGGGGAAGGATTCAATTTCAGAGGTGGCATTTGAGTCTCCTGACTTTTGCTTACCAAAATCTGAGGAATCTGTGAAAGGAAACGTTCTATGTCATCCACATCAGCTCTTGCAAGCTCTTGAAATGGGATATTCATAAGGTAAGCATGAGAAGAATGTCTCAGAGGAGAGGAATGCAAACTAGGCCCAAAATTGTTTTGTAAACTGTATCTAGCACAGTTTCCAGCATTCCACTTTTGCAGGGAATTACTGCATAGAAAGGAGTCCTGAGGCTTGTCTGACTGAAGAGTGCAGGAGTTAGTATTGTAGTGCTGTGGATGTTTGTGATAGAGCAGGGAGCTTCTGCTGGGATGCTGAAGGGACATTTTTAGAATTTCAAAGGAGCTTGGCAGCTGGAGAACTGGTCTGAAGTAAATGAGCTCAGGTTTGTGTACTATTCCCTGCCTAAGCTGCTAACATTAACCCCAGAAATGAAATATGGAAATAACTAATTTATTCTTCAGTTTCTCAAAAAGGACGTGAGGTTGCAGCTGATCATAAGTTGCATGAAATTCAGTGATATCAAGCTCTGCTGCACATAAAATTTCTGCTCTGCTCAGTATTGGTTGAGCTTCTGCATCAATCTTCCCAGTTTTGGGCACCAAATTTTAGGAAAGATAAATACCAGTTAAACACAGTGCAGAAGAGAGAAAGAAGAATATTCATAATGTGGATTAAGTGACTTCCAAAGCAGAAGTGAAGAATAGGGATAGTTTATCCTAACCTAAGAGAAAACAACAGAGAAGCAGTGTAGAGAGGGGGAACTCTATTTATCTCTAATAGATCTGCAAAGAAGTAACAACAGTAAATTGCAATAAGACATTTTTATTTTTCTTTTAAGGATTGGGAGACAGTAGCAGTAAAAGTGAACCTCTGGAATGCCTTGCATGGAGGTTTCAGTTTCCAGTGTCTGAGGTCCCTAAGAATGAAATAGAAAACACATTTTTTAGGATGGGTAGTTTAATATTGCTTCTAAACCCATCTATCAGATCTTTCAATTTTATATGACCTCCAGGATCTGAAGTATTACTTTTTGAGGCCAACATACAGTTACTTTGGAAAAGGTGCTAAACCATGCATAAATAAAAATGCTAATGATTGAAAGCAAATGAAGTATGTTTGAACCTTATTTTTGAGACTTCTTTAATTAAGTGTCCACACAGTTCTGAAGATTCATTTATTTTATCTCAGTGGAAACTCAAATGTAGATACTGAGTATAATTTTAGATTTATGTGTTGTTTTTGTACCTTCGCTATAGGTAAGTGAACTTTTCAGTAGAGCAGAAACTTTTATAATAATGAAAAAACAAACACCACATACACTTTGGTGCTTAGTCTTTGTTTTACATTGGTGACATTGCAATTTGCTTGCATTATTTTTCATACTAAAAGAAACTTTTTGCTACATTGGTTTTTCAACTGAAATTGAAAATATGCTTTGTTCTGGCCTATTTATTTTTAATTCTTTCTCCTCAGTTCTTGTTGCCTCTAGCAAAACACTACTTCACACTAGCAAACTATTAAGAGAAGCAAAATCCACGCTGCTCGTTTGGCCTACTCCATCAACGCATGAATCTGCTAGAAAAATGCCGGAAGAGACTTTTCTATTGCTCTCATATCACTCTAGTGAATTACACTGTTGACAATTTTTCCATACTATCTTGTTTGCTGTCTTTTCTTTGCTTTAGTTTGAAGGAACTCATCCCTTTGTTTTTTGTACCCTAGGAGCTGAAGTGTCCCTGATATCAATTAACTCCAGACCCACAGAGATGTTAAGTGAATGTGAGAATTAGGGCTCTGACTCCTATTTCTTGAGAAACAAGGGGTGACATTTTGAAGAGAAAATCAGCCTGACTACCTGCACCTGTCCTGCTTTGAAACTCTTCATCAGTTGTGTGAGAGCCAGAAAAGGCTGAGTGGTACACATCCAATTCAGTTCATGGGGGTTCTCCAGAATGCAAATCCATCGCCATCAGAGTTTTAAAATGATACACCCAGTTAAACAGAGTGACTGAGAAATGGATAATATGCTGTTTATTTTTAAGATTTGTGTTCTTGTCTAATCTGCTGTTACCATATCATGGGACTAGAACTGGCATACATGAAATACCTTTCGAGTCCCTTAGAGAAGTATTTGCTTAATGGATAAACACAACTGCAATAAGGAATAAGTTTTAGTCATGTCATTTCAAAGCATTATTTCCCTGTTTTTCTCCAAAAAAAATTTCTTGAACGATATCAGTTGCCTTCTCAGGTGTGTTTGCCCTTTCAGCTCTCTTCTGGCTAATTTCCAGGGCCTGAAGAATGTGTGTAAGTTGGCTTTTCAGTGGAAAGAGTTTGTACAGGGGGCTTGAGGAGTGACATTTCTTTCTCCTAGTTTTGTGCAGAGAATGCAAACTGATTAAAAAAATGCCCAATTCTGAATGTTAGCTTGTGATTAGATAAAAAGATGAAGCAGTGCTAAGGAAGGAGGCTTTATCTCCTCAGATTTTAAGAATTTAGTCTTGGATGACTTTTTTGGGGGAGTAATACTCAGATGTTGAAGGAGCATATTATGCTTAGATTTGTTGGTACACTGTTGTGACAAGAATGAATGGAGTAGCTTTTGATGCTTTATTTATCAACAGTTAAACACAGAAAGCATTTTTTTTTTTGCTTTCCAAAAACATTTTCAGCTTATGATGCTTAATTTATCAACTGTTAAAACACAGCTTTTTTTTTTTTTTTTTTTCCCTTTTCTTTCCAAAAGCATTTTCCAGCAATGGCTGTTTTGGAGGATGGTCTGAGACAAAGATTACCTGATACATTAACTAGCTTGTAGCATGTCATCCTTCATTATGGCGGACAGCTTCCAGATTAGACCTGCCCATTTGCTCAGCTCTCTTCCATCCTAAGAATCGTTTGAAACATTAATAAAAGAAAGGGAATTCTTCATATTAAAATGTGTAGCATAAGTGTAGCATTTATTTTGCTTTGTGTACATAGGTTGAATATCAGTGCAACTCGTTAGCTGCTAAAGAGAATGTATTGGAAATCCATCTGGGGAAAAAAAAGCGGTTGCTTGCTTTACTGGTTTATCATAAAAAGAGCTTCTGTCTTTCACTTTCTGATGCCAAGTACCTTGTGTTATTTTCAGTCAACAGTCTGCATGGTTAGGAGAAGAGATTTTGAAAAATAGTGAAAACAGCTGGCTTATCATCAGCAGTCCCAAGAAAGCTGGGGTCACTGGTTGTCAGGTAACTGACGTTGAAATGTTTCTATGTAACAAGATGTGTTAGTATAATCCCTCTTTAGAGAGAGGATTTTATCTTTACAATGGAGTGGTTTAAGTTATACAGTAAATACAGTTTATTTTTTACACAGTAACTTTGAAATCTTCAAGAATATAAATTTGTTGTAGCTTGAAAGCAGTATAAAAATGAACTGTGTTAACACTGCTTTTTCCATTGTAGTTACAGGTGCTGCATACCTGATGCAGGCGATGATACAATGTGACATGAAATGTTGTTAGCTTGGTATTAGATTTTGGGTTTTGCCCCAGAAAATGCCTTTTTAAGACTTTAAGACAAATCACCTATTTAGGATGGAGAGATTCAAATGGCTTTGTCACTGCATTTGTCATGGTTAAAGATTCTTCATTTTGAATGCATACAGTTGAAGTCCCTGCTAAACTTCATGGTATTATTGGTTTTCTTTGTAATCCTTGGTAAGTATATGCCAGAATAGATGAAGTTGCTAAATTCAGATACATTGTTTAAAGCAATGATTTTTAACAGCTGTTTTGGAACTACACACAGCATTAGATAATTTCTTCATTTTTATTACAATACAGTTAGTCTTTTCTTTAGAAATGTTGCATTTTATACTCTGAAATACATTGGACTCAAGTAACTTACATGATCTGAAGTCTTTAGTTTTCTCGTCTTTGAAATCTAACTTGTGACTACAGGAGTAGTGACTGTCTAGTACAAAAACTACATTTGTGTTTGTGATGTAGCGTCTCTATCTGATCATTAAGTTGGCTAGTTTTGCCTGGAAAAATATAAGCAGCTAACTAGCAGTTTTGCTTAACATTTCAACCATACTTATCTATGAAAATGTGCTCTCTGAAATTTTCTGAGTTCCTTATAGAAAGTTGCAAATGCATAAAGAAGAATATTCATTGATTGATCTTAACGTTTTAATCTTTCCTTCTCTCATTTTATATTTGCATGATACGTCTGAATATCATGTTTCCTCCCTTGTTGTTGCAAGTAAACTTTCATGCATACGTGGAACAGCAATCTCCAGGGTTAACAGTATGAATTTAAGGAGAGGTTAGAGGGGAGAATGATCTTTTAGAGTTCTTGTTTGTCAAAAATAAACTCTGCCCAGTAAAACCTGAGTTAACAAGAATGCCGTGACAGCACTATGTCCTTTCCTTCTGATTGCTGGTACATCTATAATGTGCATTTTGTCCTTATTCACGGACTATGATTATTTGTCTGTATTCCAATGTTACTTAGACTGTAACACTGTTAGAAGTATATACAAAATTCAAAATAATAATTAAAAAAAGAGATGTTTGTGACAGAGATGCTGGTATGTATGAGAAGGGGAGTGAAATGGCAATCACTTTGTTTTGATAAATAGAGAATTGAAACAATTTAGTCATATCAAGAACATCCTGTAGTAAAAAATCATCTGGCATGCTTACTGCAATCTCCCATGAAAAGAAATAATTTCTATCATAACTGAAGTCATCATGCCTGAAACGATAGACATCAGGATAATTCACGTCCTGTGAATGTAATTGCAGTACTAAAAATTTAAAGTGAAATTCATGTAGTAGGAAAGTAGCTATGATGACATTCATTACTGCTGTGAAAGAGAGTTCATTGGAATTTTATGCAGATGATAGTTATGTGATGTTATTGAAATAGTAAGGAAAAAGCTTTGTTTGGAATGGACTCTGGTTTGGAAATATGCAGGAAACTTTGGCCTATTACTTCAGACCTACTATGCGTCTCACTAGCAGAAATTGAATTAGAAACATAAGAAAATCTTTTCTGTTAACAACTAAAAAATGGAGAGGTGTCAAGCTGGCCACAAGAAAGACGAACAGCATCTTTGCTGTTTTGTTCCTGAAGTGTGACTGTCCAGGGCTTCAATTCTGCTCTGAGATCTACTGGCATCTTTTGATCAATACATAGTCAAAGGGACTTCAAAGACAACTGTGAAAATAGTGCCTTTTTTTTTTTTAAGGGTGTGCCTGAGTAAATAAAGTCTTAAGATGATTTATTGACACTTGAAGCAAAAAAGTTGCAAAGGAGAGCTGGGTTGACACAAGGCGTTGAGGGATGGAGGAAGTGGCCTGTGTCTCTAAAATTCTCAAATGGCACAGAGCGAATCTTTCAAGGATTAACTCTGGGAAAGAGCTACTTCAGCTTCTAAAACTAATAAGGCAGCATTGTATCAAAAATATTTTTTCGGAAAATGATAAGATGATGGGGCTTTTAACATCTAGCTGTTGCTTAGCCCCATCTGTATTTGCTCATAAATTGACAGATATTTATTGCTTTAAGTAATAATTCATTTTATTTGTTCCATAATAAAGTTTAAAACGTTAAATTATCTTAGTTAAAGCTTAGCTCTTTAAAGTCTAACTGTTAGTTATTAAGACATTAAACTTGCATTTTCAAATGTTGTTGCAGAAACAAAGTAGCTGATGGAGTTTTCACAAGATCTTGTTAAATCTCTCTGTACTCTGTTAGTTGTTTGAGGTGCCTTAGGAATGGGTGATTGCAGAAGAAAAACTAGTAATTGATGAAAAAATGTGTCTTTACATACTTTTAGATGAACATTTTCATGTTTCTGGAAGTTTCCAGTCACTTGATTATAACATATGCTGTATCAACAGCCACCTCATAGCCACATTATAGGAGAGAGGAGAAGGCAACAGGAGCTTGGACAGAGGCTTCTGAAATGTGCATTTATTGCCTATAGAGGATGCTACTTCTCCCTCAAAAACAAATCCCGCCTGTGTCTCATGTGCCTCATTCTTGCTTCCTGCTGGAGATGTCATTAATAAATCTGTGGCGAGCGTGCTGCTTCCCTCTTGAAAGGGCAAGTGTTCCTGGGAAGAGAGGCCAAGAGGGAGCAAGGGAACATCAGTGTGGTGGTATTGCAAAAGGAAAGCACTATCAGTTAGTGAGACCACTAACTGAAGGATTGGTTACCATTTCACAGAGCTACTCCAAATTTCTGTCGTGGATTAACCTGTAGATTGAGTGAGCTTTGTGAACTCTTGAGGATTCAAGGAGTCTCTGTCTCATTCCTTGCAGGTAGCTTTCAGGGAGCCCAGCCTTTGGAATGGTGCCTACAGTCCCCCATTTCCTTCTGTTGCTCTGAAGGAAACATCAGCTCTTTGTAGATGTTGCCCTGTACTGTCTTGAATAAAGTTTCTCTACTTAAACTCAAAATAAGGAACATTGATTCGTGTAAAAGTGAGACCACTTACAAGGGAGTTGTGCCGGACAGTTGGCTGTCAGAAGGCCAAGTTACAGACTCACATAGGAGACCGGTAATGTGAATGTGCTTTTTCAGAAGATTGTATTGTGGGCTATCAGTCTGTTTGCTTTCATTCATGTACTCTAGACGACAATAAAATTTGTAATGGTCGAGACATTGTGACACTATGAGTACGATATACTTCATAAGCTTCTTAAATCCGCTGCCCTTACTTTTTTGGTTGGGCCTTCTCTGAAGGAGACCACTATCGTCCAAGAATTAATCAGTGTCAGCATTTTGAAAATAGCTGGGGAAAAAAAAAGATTTGTATTTCCAAGATTCTCTTAGCCAACCTTTTCCAAATATTTGGAAAGAAATTCTCTTAGCATCTGTATGTATGCTGTTTCTACCCCAGGACACTTGTAAAAAGACAGTTTTCTGATTATTATAGCCCAGTGTTTCCAGTGCATAGCCTTTCATTTATCTGAATTTGTCTGTTTACAATTTACATTTAAAGAAATAATTCTTCACGTTATAATACTTGTGGCTGAAGTACTGTATGGAGAGAATGTGAAGATCTTACTGCAATTTCTCAGAACAAGAATATTCCTCTGTACTTGATGCAGATGCTCTGAGGAAAAACACACAATCTTGTTTTCCTTGCCAGTCATGGCAGGAGTGACAGGAATGCTCAAAAGGAATGAGGTACATTGTAAAGTCAAAGGAGGGTTTGTATTGCATCATTGATCTTCTTTTTTGTTAGTTTAGTTGTGTAATTTATACTGTTTTTCTTTATATATAGATATAGAATTTGTCCACATTAGGTTCAGGAGTTAGTTATGCACATTAAAGTTTGGGTAACACGGACATACTGGACAGAATCCAAGAAAGTATCAGAAAGATGATGAAAAGACTAGAGCACTTCTCCTATGAGAAGAGACAGAGAGAGCTGGGACTGCTCAGCCTGGAGAGGAGGAGGCTCAGGGGGATCTCATCAGTGTGTATAAACACTTAATGGGAAGGTGCACAGAGGATGGAGCCAGGCTCTTTCCAGTGGTGCCCAGTGCCGGGACAGGAGGCAGTGGGCACAAACTGGAGCACAGGAGGCTCCCTCTGACACCAGGAGCACGGCTGTGCTGTGTGGGTGATGGAGCACTGGCACAGGCTGCCCAGAGGCTGTGGGGTCTCCTCCTTGGAGATCTCCAGAAGCCGCCTGGACATGGGCCTGGGCACCCTGCTCTGGGTGCCCTGCTGGAGCAGGGCTGGGGCAGAGGGACCCAGAGAGCCCTGCTCATTTCAGCCATCCTGGGATTCTGTGAGTTGTATTTCACTTTCAGTTTGTTGAGGAGGTAACTGACTAAAAACTAAATCCTGTCATCTGTTGTTCAATGGCTGAGTAGTTGCCTCTTGTTTCAAGTATGGAACTTTCACTTGATGGCTAGGAACAGTATAAGAATGCAGTTAGGGTTTGCTTTAAAAGAAATACAACTCCCACACCCTCAAAACTGATCACTACTTTATGACTTTTTTTCTGTATAGTTTTGAGTCTTGGATATTTCCAGAGTACTTTAAAATATTTAAGAAGATTGTGTTTGTACATAAATGCATGCCAGACACAGAAAACCAGAATACTAAACAGAGGCTGTTGTCTTTCTTTTAAACTATGATAGACTCTTAGTGCATTTATTTCCAAGAAAAACAGAGAATGAGGTAGATATACAGTTACTACACAGGGGTAGCAAATGGAATATGTTTTCTTTTTGATTACAAAAAAAAGGTAACAGATTGTCCTTGGCCCCTTAATTTGTGGGTAGTGGAATAGTTTGATAGCTTTTGGAAAGACCTGGTTTTGGTTGGAATAGACTTAGTTTTTTTGTAGTAGCTGGAATGGTGCTGTGTTTTGGATTTAGGATGAGAATGATGTCAATAACACACTGATGTTTTAGTTGTTCCTGAACAGCACTTACACTAAGTCAAGGCCTTTTCTAATTTGTGTGCTGCCCTGCCAGCGAGGGGGCTGGGAGTGCACAAGAATTTGGGAGGGGTCACAACATCATGTAGAACAATAAAACTGGAGGAGTTGGCTGGGAGAGTGGGAGCAGAAACTGCTGCTCAGGGACTGGCTGGGCATCCATCAATGAGTGGTGAGCAATTGTGTTGTGCATCACTTGGTTGTTTCTTTCTTTCTTTTTTTTTTCCTATTCTTTTTGTTATTGTTTTATTTTCTTTCCTTTTTTTCCCCTTATGAAACCGTCCTCATCTCAACCCACACATTCTTGCACTTTTCTTTTTGATTTTCTCCCCCATCCCACTGCAGGGGCAGAGGGGAGTGAGCAAATAGCTGTAAGGTGTTTAGCCGCCTGCCAGGTTACACCACAGCAGCAGTGCAAGTGGTAAGGAGTTCCAGTTACTTAACCAGTCTAGTGTTTCAAAAATAATTTCTCTAGATTTAAAGTGGATGATAGTTCTGTCATGAAATATAGATAACAAATATAGAAAAGTTTCATATAGTTCACAAACACAGAAAAGTTTCATATAGCTCAGATGTTTGCACAGTTATGTAGCAGTTACTGCCAGCTAAACTCAGAAGACAGAATCTTTTTGGATAGAGATAAGGGACTGCCATGCATCTCCCTAGGGAATGCTTTGTTTCTGTCAAAACACTAGTTTTCTTTTTGGTCTGAGCCATCAGAGAAATGCTAGCATTGTGGTTTGGGTTAACAGCCAGAAACCTTTCCTGACTGAGGGCAAACTTTTTCTGGGAAAAATAAGTAAGTACATATATACTTAAATTTATTTCAGTTACAAGTTTGGTTCCCTACCTCGATTATAATTTTGGAATGATGCTGTCAATATTGTGAACATAGCACCTTTTCCTGTCCTCTCTGCCTTCCAACCAGCTCTTTGTTCCAGCATGCTGAGCCTTCACAGATTACTGTATTTAGGTGTAGTGTTGCAATGCAAAGAGCAAAGGACGAATGTATCTGGAACAGGAGGAGCAGGACAAGAGGCCTTGGCAGGAGTAGTCTTTCATAATGGGTGGTTGGCAGTGGGCTGCAAAATACTACTGTGTGGAAATTCTTGTGAAGCCTGGGAAAGTTCTTAGTGGCTCTTGCAAGGCTGTGTGAGATAGTAGTGACAACAGTGGTGGGACAGAATAGTCAGCAGATGGAAATTCTGAAATCTGTGCAGTGGAAGAGGTCCCTTTTAGGGCCTTGTCAACATTGCCTCAGTTATTCAGGGTATTTGCTGTTGAAATCTACTGGTTGTATATGTGGGGCAGTTCTGAGGGAAGAAGGCCAATGTTGGTAAGGAACGTGGAGTTGAAGCAGACAAAAGGAGTGGTGTTTCAGTGTGATCAGAACATGCAAGCATGCAAGTGTATCTTAGTTTGGCTGTTGGTCCTACTTTTTTGTAGTTTGAGTGTATGAGTTTACCCTGAGAGCTATGCTTGAAGGCATATGTAGGATTCCAAGATGCAGAGAGTTCTAGAGGTAGGAGAAGTAGCAGAAAGTTTTGAAGTTTGTATGTATTCCTAGGCGTGCCAAATGTGATATTGTCCTGTGGCCCTGATCATTGTAGTTCACAGAGGAGATACCTTAGATGCATTAAAATGAATCTAAGGGCCAAGTTTGTTAAAAGTAAGTCAAAATGAGAGCACTACATTATAGAAGTGCTTCAGTATACATACTTGTGCCTGGGCTATAGTAAGTATAATGCTATCCAGGTCAGCTCAATAAGCGATTTAACATCTTAGATGAAACAAGCTAAATATAGTGCCTTTCTACGTGATGTCTCAACCTTTGCTAGCAGCTCAAATAGTGCTTCTGAAGTACAAACAGTTTAACCTCAGAGGATGTTTTTTTAAAAAATAGCTTTTCATGCTGGCACTTGAAACAGATGTAGTATTCCAGGGAATAGCATAGATGGCTGTGATGTAAATGACTAAGTATCACAAGTCCATGACTTCTGATCCGTAGCTTCTGAAACATTTTATATAAAATTATGAGTTCTGTTTGTGTATGGCATCTGGAATGTGCATAGGAAGGTGTATGGGAAGGTGTGTGGTATCTACTAGCAGTCAGTGTCAAGGAAAAGCTATGGCAGTGGAGCTGCATGGCAACCAGCCACTCCTCCCATTTCTCCTTACCCCCTCCTCTCACTGTGGGCAGAAGAGGAGGAAGAAAATTGGGCTTTGTAACAATGTCAGGGGCTTTTTGGGGGTGCTATAAGGTTCGATAGAGCGGATTAAAACTTAAGCCTCAGGTATATTTCTATTGTACTAAAACCATCGAGCTTCATTTTACTTTTTCAAGTGTTTGCTTGACATTTCTAAGTAACCTTTCTAAAAAGCGTTTGTTTCTGAAAGTAATCGAGTACATTTGGCAATGGTGCTGGTTAATAAGCTTGCCTTTGAGGAGGATAAACCTAGATGGTTCAGAAAATTTTGGTTTATTTTTCCCTTCTGAGGTAAACTGTTTTGGGCTATAACAGAGGGAGCCTGAAGTCATCAAGTGTTAAACATGGCCCCTATATGTGTGTTTGTGTGTGTGTATGCAAACCCTGTCATAAGTTACTACTTATTTCATATAGGAGTGAATGCTTATCTACTTCCTGAAGTAGGTACAGCAGCTGGAAAGATTCTTGCAAATCTTCTGAAGTAGTAACATAATTCATAAACATTAATGAGATACAGCTCACACTGTCTTTTCAATAGTTTGTCTTTCTGACTGTTACATGCAATTTTTTTTTTTTTTTGAAAGGTTCATTTCTCCCTTTGTCTTTCTTCCCCATTTGTTTGGATGAGTAGGTGTGTAAGAGTCTTCTGTCTCTTCTGTAATGAGGATAGCATCATCTGTCACACATTGTGGTCAGCAGCCTCTGGTCACTGTGTAGTCATACGGAATGATTACAGGAAAAAAATTGTTTTACGTATGTTAAATTGTTTTGTTTTTCTGGATAGACAAGTCACAACAGAGATCTGTAATGTCTTTTTCTTACTTTCCAGGAGAACCTTAGAGATATGCTTTGTTTTTTATGTAAGTGGGTTGTGTTTGGAGGCAGGACACCTTCTGTCCTTTCTGTTGAGACAGGCTGCTTTGCGGCCAGGAGTGAGAAGAAACAAGAAAGAAGCAGATGTTGGCCACTGATGAGAAAGCTTTTTTGCTTGTTTGCTTGTTTTTCATCCATTCAGTAAACATTGAATGTTAAATGTGTGAATACAGTTAAATTTGAAGAGCTTGGACTAGAGTTAACAAAAGGTCCCTTCTAACCTAAACAGTTCTCTGAAACACACTGACCTGAATTACCATGTCCTGAAATATTTATAAGCTTTGTCCTTACCACTGAAAGCAGTTTCATTAGTGTTGATGTAGCAGTGCCTTGCTCAGGTGTAACTGTGCTTCTTTCATGCCGTAACTCAGAATCCCTGCTCCTCTGTGACTTGAGTCATAGGGAAAAAAAACATCCACTGAAATCTGTTCACTGAGAGCTACACACAGCATAAAAATAAAATAAACTTTGTCCGTTGTTCTTGTTTTTTCTCTTTAACTTCTTCATTCTTTGTATCATTTTCTGCAATTCTTCAGTCATCTCCCTTAATTTTTTGGGGGATATTGCTTTCTTTTCAGTAGTGCATGCAGCATGTCTGCATTGTAATATGTGCAGAATAAGATAAGAACTATTCTCCACTCAAATTTCACTAGGACTATTTATTTATTTACTTGAATTAGCAGCCATTTTTGATAACTTTCCCTTTTAAGGAGAAAGGCATACAGTGATTTCCAGCTTGCCTTTTCTGGTATAATTTGTATCAACCAGGAAAAAAAGGTAAAACTCTAAAAAGTAGGTTTGTTTTCTCCTATTTTATTTTACAATGCAGCAGTTCCCAGAGTTACAACCAAGATGTCAATCTTTGCCTTTCTTTTACAAGCATCAGTGCTTTGGACCTTTCTACTTCTTCCAGGTACTGAAAAATACTTTGTAAAATGAAATATGTAATAACTTGATGTTGAGGACTCTGTTTTTGTCAGACTTGTTAAAGTGGAGAGGACACTTAGAAAGGACACTTCCAAAATTGTCTATTTGAATTAAATTCCATTCATTTCTAAAGTGGATATAAGGCACATCTTTTCGAGGATCATGATATTCTTAGTTCTGGTGCTCATTAAATGGCTTGTTCACTTTCATCTGTGGTCTGCCTTAGAATTTCTTCTCTCTTGACTGTTTTCTAGCATGAAAGTTGAATATTGTTTCGCTGTGTCACCGTGTTATGTATAATTTTCAGGAACAATGTTAGTATCTATTGGAAAGTTCTTTTAACATAAGTTTATCAAATAGTGCTATTTTCTTTGGCTATGAAAGTGTATTTGTTTTATTGGGAAGATTAATAGATTCTGAAGTTCCCCCTCAGCATATCTAGCCATGGTATATGAGGCTCATTGTTGGCTGGGGAGAATTGATTTACTTGTAGCTTCCTGTGCAAATATTCACATCAGGATGGCAGGAGAGGGATGAACTGGGTGGTTGAGTGGAGGAATGTATGTGCCAGCTATGTCTGAATAATACTTTCCTATCTGTGTAGATTTCCGGGTACACAGAAAAAACAAAAACAGATCAGTTAAAATCAACTGCCTGAGGAAAATTCTGTATGGAAACAGTAATGCTTAGAAAGTAGTTAAAAGACGGGTTGGTTAAAGGCAAGATTCTGCTTTACTAAATGAAAACACTTTTCAGGTTTTCGTAAATATCTAGTTCTCATAGAGAAAATACCTCAATTTATTGTGTTCTCGTCAGCAGTATCATAGTATTGTTTTCATTAATTTTTAATTTTAGTAACATATGTACTCTGAAATGATTTGGGGACTTCCCTATCCCCAATGCATAATTGCTCCACATCTTTCTTAAATACAACAGAATGAGTCTCCTTTGTGTTTTTTAACACTGTATTTCCATCTTCTTATCTATTCATCTACACATGAATGGTTCGTTTTTCTGGAACTTAAACGTGGGCAGAAATAGAGAAGTTGTCAACAGCCAAAGGTGAGAATAAAAGGGGGCTACAGGAAAGCTGGAGAGAAACTCTTTGTTAGGCAGTGTAGTGATAGGATGAGAAGGAGTGGCTTTAAAATAAAAGAGGGTAAGTTTAGATTACATGTAATTCTTCACTATGAGGGTGGTGAGGCACTGGCACAGCTGCCCAGAGAAATTGTGGGTGCCCCATCCCTGGAGGCATTTAAGGACAGGTTGGCTGGGCCCTGGGCAGCCTGATACCGTGGGAGGCAGCCCTGCTCAGGGCAGAGGTTGGAGCTGGGTGGGCTTTAAGATCCCTTCCAACCCAAACCATTGTATGATTCTATTAAATTTACTAAAGTTGCCTTTGCTTTTTGTTAAATTTTGGTAATCTAATTTATGACTGGATAAACTGTAAAGCTTAACAGTTAATACCGGTCAAGCCATTACTTCATGTTTTTGTTATGTAGTAGCTTGGAAATAATCAATCCTCCAAAACAACAGCTTAATTAACTCCCTTAGAGCACTAGGTAAGTTAAGAGAGAGACATTATTAAACAACTATGTAAAGTTATTGAACATAAAGCTTTATTTAAAGTAAAATATTATTTGTTGCTGGAGCTTATGAATCGAGGAATCAAAGTTAAGTCTGCATCAGATGGCTTTGGAGCAGAGAGGAAAAGTAACTGCAGTAAGTTTAAAAAGAGTAAGTGATGTGAAGGGATGTAGAATTCTAAGTGTGTTTGGAGTCCTGCAGAGTCATTTTTGTAGCTGTGTTGCAATAACATTGGATTTCAGTTGGCTATCAATTTTGTTTCCAATGCAAGAGAAAAAGTCAGTTTTCAAACAATCTTCAAATGATTTAGAGCAATCTTTTTATAAAAGCACTGAAGTTATTGAATACTGTAATCTTACTTTTGTTGAGTAGTCAATCCTGGAAAAGTCTGTGCAGAATATTTCTTATTAACCAGACCAGTCGAAGTCTGGGGACTGTGTCAGTGGTTAACAGTGTAGTGGCAAACTCGTGAAAGTTCTGCTGGAATAAGCTGCTCATTTAAATAAAATACTAATATATTTGAAGACAGAAAAAAACACCTTTGCATCTGAAGGTGATGATTAAGGACTTTGTCAGGCTTGGAGTAATTGTTTTAATTAGCTATTAAACAGGCTTCAGGGTCAATGTGAGAACAGGTTTCTCTCTTTCATTTGATTTAGTAGGAACAGTTAATGATTTTGTTTTTATTATCTTTACTCTCTTCTTTAGAGTTATTTACTTAGCACATAGAAAGCAACAGATATTTGCTATTATAAAATCAATTTCATGCCTGACTAGGCTATCTCTTCCACCTTTGTCATTACTGTTGGTGCTTGGGGTGTTATCTTGGGCTTATTTGTGTTTGTACAACTAGATGGCAGTGGGCCTTTCCAATAATTATTTGGGGATTTTGGACCCTGCATCAATAAACAGGAAGTGTTCAAAATAAGAGATTTTAAGTGCGCGTGTACATTATTGTCACGTTCATTACTTCTAGAAAAATATGACTGCTTAATTTTGGATATCATCAGATATATGAAGCACACAAATTTATGTAGAAAAAACAGCTCAATAAAAAAAGGAAAAAATATATAGAAACTCCTTTTTTACTCAGGTAAATAAAATTTTTAAGTACATTTCTTCAAAGTAAGGTTTGACAACTAGAATGCTGACATTTAGTATTTTCCATATTCTATACATTTCTCATCTATATCCACTATAATCTTTTTGTTTTGAACTTATGAATCTAGAAATAATTTAATGTATTATACAACAGCTTTTGAATTAAGAAGGGCTCCTTTTAAAGATTATGTAAAAAAGTTGTCAGAATAAAACAATGTTCCTTCATTTGTTGATTGTTTTGTATTGTTACAAAGAAAAAAATTGAAACACTTCAGAGGCCAAGATCGTGTACACAAGTTCTCACAACGATGAGCTGTACTAGTACATGTTTGTCTTGTTGGATGAGTTGAAGTAGCTTGTCTCAAGTAAATCCAGCAGCATTCAGATTAATACCCTAATGACATGGGTTTTAGCAGTGCTTCTCAAATATTAGGTCACCTGGCATAGAAGAATAGTTATTTTTTTCCCATCAAAGTAATTCCAAGGTTTGGTATCTGGGAGTTGTTTTGTCTTCCAGACGGTGTCAAGAACCATCCGTGTGTCTTGGACATGAACTGTTTCTACTTACGTGTGTCCTTTGTGTCCTTTCTTGGGGCAAGGAGTAGTTGGGATGAGTACAGTCGCTCTAGGTATTCTAGCTGCTCTGAAAACTTGGAGGTTGTTTCTGATGAGTAAGAAAGGAGATTCCAAACTCATCACTGTATCTTTCATAGCAGTGAAAGAGTGGATTCTCTACTCTGTTATATTCCTCTCCTCGGGGTCCTTGATCCTCTTTTATTTTTATCTTTTTCCTATGAAATGCTCAACACTGCAGTGATTTCAGCTAAAAAAGAGTTGCACAACCTGAGCACCCATGTATACTCCTTCAGAGTTTAGTGATGCAATGGGCAAGCTGCCCTGGCGAGCAGTTAAATGGAGATGTTCTCCTACAGCCCTCACTTCTGCCAAATACTCTCTCTGCACTGTACAGTGGTCTCTGAACTTGGCATATGTTGGGCAAAGGAGATTCTGTGGCAGTGTAGAGGGTGCCAAGGCACTGCAATAGGGATTTCTGATCTGTCCTTCCATTAAGGGGAAAAGAGAAGGGGTAAAGGGGAACTGGTTTGGGACAGGATGGGATGACAATCTACATATAAACCTCAGTCTTATTTCTGCATGAAGTTAGAATCACAAGCTAACACATCTTCTCTGAGATCTCTCATTTCTCATGCCCTTCAGGACTTTTATAGGAACTAAGATGCCAAGTCTGTCCAAGTGAGCGGACTGTTTTATAATTCTTCATGGATGTTTTTCTTGTACTCTTTGCCTGTCATCAAAACTGTTAAAATGGGCCTGAGAAGAATGCTGCTTCTTGCACGCTGTTGAAATAAAGCTCTAAAAAAGAGGTGTTGGTTTTGAGCCTTCTACTGAGCATTTCAGAATAGTCGAACATTAAAATTAGAAAAATGAAGACTGAATTAAATTAATTATTGCAACTGAAAAATCAGTAGCTCTTTGAGAAGTTCATTTCATACCCATTGCTTAATCTTGGCTGAAGTCTTAGTTACTCAGCTATAGATACATGAGCATAAATTTTGATTTTCAGACTCCTATGAGGTTACTGACTCCTTATGCATATAGCAGGTCTAAATGACCTGTAGACATTCATAATTTGGAAAGGATTCTTTTGGAGGACTAGTCATTAAAACCCCATACGTATGTTGTAAAGAAACTACTCTGCGGTATGGTTTCTACGCCATTCCTTTCCGCATCACATTCATGTTTTTGCATGTAATTCAGAGGACAAATGATATCTCCTTTTGTTCAGGAGGAACAAAACAATTCCTTTCCTAGGAACTGTTTATCTGTTCAACATGTTTTCTTCGAAGTCCTGGTGGTCATGCAGCTTCCCCTTTCTGTCAGTACAGTTACACTTTTTAAGAAGCACGTGGCAGAGAAAGAAATCCTGGTTTGTGCTCTTATTACTAGTGAGAAGTAATTAAGCTTCTGGGTTTTATTCAATGATTAGTTATTTTGACAGTGAAATGGCAGTGGAGATTCTATGCTATTGATTTTTTCCTTTTTCTTAAGACGATGACTTGAATTATAAGATGTAATTTCACCCTAGCTGAGTAATAGCAGCCAACATCTGTATTTCCTCACCAGTCAGCTTGTTCAGGGGTAGGATCAAAATAGCAACACAGCTTCACCGTCAGCTCTTCATTATCTAGGACAAAGACTGAAACACAGCAAAAGAGTTTGGAAAAATCCAGGTAATTTGCTTATGTAAGGTGTCACAGAAGTAGCAAGGAAAAATCTCAGTATTCGGCTTCTACTGTTATTAAATTGTGTCCGCGTCCCATTGGAAGTGATTTCTGCATAAGAAAGCTGTCTCTGTGTACTTCAGTGTCTTGGATTGCTGAAAGTACAGCCCCCTATGTCTTTATCCCACAGTGGGACCAGTACATGGGTAATGGACGGCTTGCTGCTGTAGAGCAGTGGTCACCAATGTGGAGAGTGCACCTCCCCTGGGGTGTGTCAGACAATCCTTTGGGGTGCAGCAAGAAAGGGTTTTTTTGTACCCTTAATGAAGAAAATAGTGTTTATTTAATCTTTATCTCAACCCTTTTTAATCTCAGTTTTGGTGTACACCATATATCAAGTCCATACAGTAGAAAATGTATACAGCTTATAAATCAATATACATATGTTTGGAATGTGTGCTCAAAATTTTTTTAATGATAGGGGTGTGTGAGCAAAAAATTTTTTTCTTTAGAGGACACTTTTTCTACCCTAGGAATACTGCTCACATCTTAATGAGCTTTTGCAGTTATATGGGGCGATGCTGTTCTTTGTCAGACTAGTGTAGCTGTTCAATTTACAGCCTCAGCCCTGTGCATTAGCAGAGAGTCCTGGTTGCTTTGACCTTAGTGCAACTGGGAATCCAGTGTTCCATAAAGGAAAATCCAGTGAAGAAAGCCTAACTTCCAGTTTTCTCCTGTCTTTGGTGAAAGCTGTCAGATGAAGGATTAATGACGACATAGACTCTTTCTTTCAGGTCAATCTGGTATTGGCTTGATTTATGCATGTGTGGGTAGCCCATCTCTTCAGGATTTTGCTGCACTTGAGTGGCGTTAGCAGTATGGGCTATGTGTCCAAGGGTGAGACCCCAGGGGGTTTTATGCCAGAGACATTTTCCACAGTATTATGCTAAAAATTGATCCCTGCTTGTTTGTATATTGCTTGTTATGGTAGTAGTGAGCAATGCTTTTCTTTAGTATGTGTGCTTCTGCCCTTATAGTATGTCATACTTCAAGTTCCCTCAGGGAAAAGGATGTAGTTTGTAAGTCTTTAAGAAAGCAGTTACGGTTAAAGACTTAAACGCCAGAATTGATTGCTACTCAATAGCATGTCTCATGTAGACTGTTAATCTAGGCACAAAGTCATCTCAGATGAACTTCTCTAGACCTCCTGGTGGAACTTGTAATGCCTAAGTGTGAAGATAAATTGACTAGAATGATAGTAGCTATCTGCTTGTTTTGTTTATTGACACTCTAAATTTAACAGAAGGAATCTTTACCTTCCTATCATCCTTTTCTCTGAGGTTTCACTAACTCATGTGTTTCCCAAAGCTAGAAGCAAAAAACATCTTTTGACCTTGTTACACTGTCAGAATCTTTATTTAAAGGGGTACCTTGTTTTATTAAATGAAGTAAAAAATATTTAAGTGGTCATGTTTTAGAAGGTTGTAGAATCTTTAATAAGATCAATGATATTTTGATGTGCTGAGCTAATTTAACCTGTGCTGGGGCTTTTACATGCTTCTTATCATGTATCAAGAATTAATGAAATCGTGGTTGATTACATACTGGGAAAAACCAGAATTTAGTACGCAGTCCACTGATTTAATGCTGGATTTGAACTGTTGTCAAGTATGCAACAGTTGAGGGTTGAAACTAGAAGATCTTTAAGGTCCCTTCCAACCCAAGCCATTCTATGGTTCTACGCCTTGTATTGTTTTGTATGTGGTATGAACTCTTTGCTTGTGTCCAACACTTTTTGCTGCTACTTGTTACTATGGCTATTTATTCCTTCCTTTTTGCTATTTCCAGAAGTTAAGATGTATGTAACACTGGTTGCCTTTTGTGTAGTTCAATACTTTGTCTTCAGCGTAAACTAAGTACCTGGTAGTGTTTCTCTAAAAGTTTTAGAAGAATGCTGCTTGTGTGCATTATTAGATTAAAAAAAGAACAGAATGAAGCACATAAGTTACCTTTTAATATAGTGTATTCCAAAGAATCAGGTCAGTAAAAACTGGTGTCAAGGCAAAACCATCTTTCCATGATGTATTTTTTGTCTAAAAAGTGTTCCTACATAGACATTCTGTGTAAAATGATGCCTCTCTTCCCTTTGCTATTCTTTTTTCTTTCCTTACTTTTTACATAGTTACTGTGCTGAGTTAGCTATTCTTAAGAAGTAGTTAAAGCTAGTAGGTCTGTGGGGTTTGCTCTGTCTGTAGGATTGAACTTTTTTTTTTAAATTAAAAGTAGGGGGTGATGATGTAAGCAACAGGTAGTCTTCATGCACAAATCAGAATTAAATTGGGTTTATTACCTCAACAAAATCTTCACATGAAGCAACTACTCCAAATTGAGTACACTGATCAATGCTCAATCGAGATGAGGTGATTGGCGGCAACCAACATGGCTTCACCAAGGGCAAATCGTGCCTGACAAACCTGGTGGCCTTCTATGATGGAGTCACAGCAACAGTGGATAAAGGGAGAGCAACCGATGTCATCTACCTGGACTTGTGCAAGGCGTTTGACACTGTCCCGCACAGCATCCTGGTTGATAAACTGGATAAATATGGGTTTGATGGACGAACCACTCGCTGAATAAGGAACTGGCTGGATGGCCGCACTCAGAGAGTGGCGGTCAATGGCTCAGTGACTGAATGGAGACCAGTGACGAGTGGTGTTCCTCAGGGATCGGTACTGGGACCAGTGCTGTTTAACATCTTTGTCAGTGACATGGACAGTGGGATCGAATGCACCCTCAGCAAGTTTGCAGATGATGCCAAGCTGTGTGGTGCAGTCGACACGCCAGAGGGAAGGGATGCCATCCAGAGGGACCTGGAC